>MUZC01004804.1:631522-655121 GCA_002072015.1 Radix auricularia | reverse complement strand
GGGGCATAGGAACAGTAAGTGCCATTATGTTTCTAGTATCTCTTAGGTCCCCAAACCCCATTTTATCCAGCTATAAATTATGAAAAGATGAATAATACATAAAGAGTTAATCGAACACGCGGGCAGATCTATTTGTCTAACATATACATTTCTTTGAATATAATTAGCCATTTAGTGTGGCTGATTTGTTGGTCAGGGCAGTATGAAGCACTAAAAATGGGGGAAAATCATCTGAATGGCCGACCCGATCTTTTGGTCTATAACTGTAGGTGTCTTAGAAATAAGACTTCGTTTTATGTATATGTATATATACATACATATATATATATGTGTATATATATATATATATTCTTAGTATTCTTTAGCATCCCTGTTCTTGTCTTGGACTGATCTTGTTTGTCATTTCTCATTGACGACTGTCTCAATCATCAGTGATCTTTTTTTTTTTAAACTGATGTTTTTATTTATATTACGAATAAAAGGAAACTTATATTTTTGTTTAGCTATTTGACAATATGGATGTTCATAATATGACGGAAATCTATTAATAGAAATATTATATCTAAATTTATCTTTTGAAAGGACAAATTCATTTTAAAAATCATAAAAGATACGAGTCAATTCGCTAGGTATATTGAGAATGATTGATCTTATCAGCTAATTTTTAATTATTCGTTAATTTAAGACAGCTTATTGGACTTGCAAAGTAAAAAACAATTTCTTAATTTTACTAAGCTAACAATTTTGAGAACATAGTGATTTGACTGTATGTATGCCTCAAAACGTTGTTCCCTCTAAAATGTAATCTAAAAAAAAAAAAAAATTACGAAATGAGCTATGACGTTTTCCGGTTTTAGAAATGAAGAACCCTATAAACGTGCCGTTAAAAAATTTAAAATAATTGTAGAAAAGTTTGAATGGGTCGCGTGTAAAAGGCCGTTTGTGAACAGATAAGGACGGCCAATGGCCAATGATATAGTTTTTCTTTGCCCGAGATAAAATGTTATCAATATTATAGTGCTGGTTTTAAAAAAGCGTCCTAAAAGCGAATCGGACCCTTGGCCTTGGCATTAAACTTATATCGTGCGCTGTCTTTATACCAACCGCATCATCTATCTTTAAGGGCGTGCCTGCACTTTTGGAATATAGGCTAATTAAAATCTAAAAGTACACCTGATTGTCGTCCCTATAATAACTCAAACACACAACTCGGTATAACGTTTCCGATAACACCCTCATGACTTCCTCTCATGTACGTCCTTGAGTCTTGGGTTTCGTTGACCACCATCACCCACCCACCCCGCCATTTCCCTTATAGCGACCCACGTTGTGACCTCAGCAAACTCAAAGACGAGCTGTAACTCATTGCGAGGCAGCCACTAATCAACACAAATCAGCGTCGTGTTCTCTCTATCTCTCACTAAATCTTTCCCTCTCCTTCGCTCTCTTCTTCTGTCTCTCTCTCTCCATCTCTCTCTCTCTCCTTCTCTCTCTCTTTCTCTCTCTCTCACTCATCTACTCTCTCTCTCTCTCTCTCTCTCTCTCTCACGCACACACTCTGTGAGTCCCCGGAGAGCTACTTTATTTTACAACGGGGACTCGAGGGCGTGACTAGTGCAATTCGAGTGGCTGGCGAGTGCATTACAAGCAAGGCCAAATAAAAACCAAATGACGGAGGTCTTCGAGAGTGTTACGGGATGCGCTCGTGGTGATAGGTTCTTTTGGCTGTCGTCTTTGGATTTCTAATTACAAGAGATCTAGAACAACTCCGAATTTTTTCCATTGTTTTAACTATATTTTTAAATAGACGTCATCGGGGATAAATATGACCGGGTGGATGAGTAAATGATGATTATAGCAAAGTTGTGCGGACAAAATTTAGTAAAGGAAGTTTTAATGAAAGATTGAATGTATGTTTTGTGTGGTAAATCGATGAGATGACGACTAATTCCTGCACCATTATTTCTTTATTATTATATTATTTTACACTTTCTAGCTTTTATTTTAAAATTACATACAATGTATCCTTTACAAAAATTTTAGAATTTATTTTCCTGTAAGTACGATGGTATAGTTGATAAGAGCCGCGTGTGACTGTGCTATAGAGTTGAAAATTGAGTGTTTACATCTTAAAACATTTAAAAAAAATTATTGTATGTTTTACATTAATTAGTCAAGTGTCTATTTTATACGCAATGAGTAAATAAATAAAATTATTAATTATTCAAACAATGTAAACCATACTAAAAGATGCAAATAACTTTACAGTTTACGGCATTACTTCATGCACATGAAATAACTACTTACGCTTTTAATTTTTAACAAGATAATCCGTGAGTTCTGTTAACTTTAATTGGGCGCTGACATTCAGAGCGCGTGTGTGAGAGGTGCTAAGTGTGCGTGTGTGAGAGAAGTGTGTATGTGTTTGTGAGGGGGGGGGATAGTCTGCGCTCTATCTAAACCGATGTTCAACGTCGACAGAGATGAGGATGCGTAACGCTCATTAAATCCCACACCGGGGGGGGGGGGGGGAGTTGGAGGGGAATGGCCTAGCCAATTAAACAACTCATGTCTGGCGGTCCATGGGCACATGTTCAGCTCTGATATGGAGGGTCAAAGCTTGGATTGGGTGAAAAGGGGGGAGTGGGCAATGTTCCCTCTAAGGCTCGTTGGTCCATTTGCTAAGTTGCACAGCATCCATTTTTGATGCAGTACTTAACAACATTAGCTGCCCGGTAATTCTAAACTTCTGCGCGGCCGCGCCGCTTAAAGAGAACATTGGGGGAGGGTAGAGGGTTATTACCTTACTAGTTGGTGGTACGGTACTCTACTGGACGGTTGCATTAGTTTTCTTGGAAATATTTAATATAAGCTAGAACAAATTAATTGAATCACAAACTTTCAAATTGTTTGCTTCATCATGAAAATGTGTTGTGGCACGCAATTCCAAAGGTTTGGAGCTGATTGAAGTTTTCGGCACAGTCTTTCTTTGTTTGTGAGACTTCCTTTTTACCACGTTTTTATTAGTTTGCTTTCTTGTCGGTCTTTCCGGGGCAAAAATTGAATTCCTTTTTTGAACCACTTCTGATCATCCAATTTTGATGAAATTTTGCATGCATACTTGATTCACATGACAATTTAATATTTCATTAATTATAGTACTCAATTCTACTTAATTATAGTAGAATTAAATTCTATTTTTCCTTATATGGAATAACTAATCAAATGTCAATGATTTCTTGTGTTTTCCGGAAAATGTTTCGTTAAGCAGGCATGTAAATCTCAACAGACAATTTATGGGATTAGATTGTCTGTTTTGAAATTGATTATATGTTTAATATTTAAATGTGATCTAAATATAATAGCTTAGATTAATAATATATATATATAAAAGCTTTTTAAAACACCACGTTTTTCATTTGAACTAAAAAGTATAAAATAAAAATATTTTTAAAAAAGTTTTAAAGATACCACGTTTTGTGAACTAAAAAGAAGAAAATAAATTTTTTCTTGGGCTATGTTGGAACTTCCCTTCCCCTGGGCTGAGCCAGAACTGTTTTGTTGGATGCACATTGTGGACATTTTGTACATACACACTCTTACACACCAAAATATTTTCGAACTAAAAACGTGGGGCGCATTCGGCTGAATTGCCCTGTGAAATTAAATGAAGTATCATATATAGACTGTGGAGGAATTTGAAACTGAAAAGTTTAATGTAATAGCATTAATAGACCANACGTTTTTAGTTCGAAAATATTTTGGTGTGTAAGAGTGTGTATGTACAAAATGTCCACAATGTGCATCCAACAAAACAGTTCTGGCTCAGCCCAGGGGAAGGGAAGTTCCAACATAGCCCAAGAAAAAATTTATTTTCTTCTTTTTAGTTCACAAAACGTGGTATCTTTAAAACTTTTTAAAAAATATTTTTATTAGTATTCAAGTTCACTCTGTAAGAACAGAAGACGTCTCATTACAGTCATACAGCTCTCATGGTGAGATGTTAACACAATTCAGATGGGTCGAGGCAATCCACAACTATGAGTTCACCCGGTGACCCGTCAAAACGGCCCCAGTCAAAGCCCCAGAAAAATTGTTCAATTTTTTTACAAAACACTTCCGTATTTTTTAAATATTTTTTAAAAATTATTATTATTATTATATATATTTTTTTCATTTTAAGTTAATTTTAACCTCTGTTCAACGTATTTACCTTTAAGAAAGTTGTCAAATTATTATTGTAAAGTCATTTCTTGTGACGTTATGATATTAATTCTTCTCAACAAACAATTGTGACTTGCTACCATATAGTTTAACTATTATTCATTTGTTTCTTGTTATTATTGTTTTTTCTGAACTAAAACGGACACTGAATCGGTGAGTAATTATAATAATAAACAATCTTATCCCATTAACATATATTAGTCCAGGGCCGATTTGTCAAGGGCCATTTTAACCGTGGCCGTTTTGTCGGTGAACCAGTTCACTCTTAACCATTAAAACGAATGTAAATAAATAAATACAAAATAACGCTACAAACTTTCAAACAACGTCCATTTGACCGCACAAAGAATTAAGTAACTTTTGACAATGTATTTTATAGTTCCGATCTTTGAGTAAATGAAGGGATATGTGAGATTTTGACATCCTCTTTGTTATTGCCTATCTCCTGCATCCAAGTGCTATTCAACTTGTTAGCGGCGACATTTGCTGACCTGCGGCTGTTATTGAATTATATTTTAAACACTTTATCCTTGATATTCGAGAAGCTCAGATTTCAAGCTAAGATCTATGCCTCTGCGGCCGAATCAAGCCGAGGCTTGTCTTCCCCCGTGAAACATTTAACTTGTACTCAAATAGAGCCCAGATCTATCAGGGCGGTAAAGCGACTATCGCGCCCCCACAGGATGACAACGCCACTACCCCAACGACCGTCCAACACTGCCTGTCAGAAACCTGCGTGCTGATAACCTTTCCTCGCCGCGCCCTAGGTGGTGGGGGGGGGGGGACACATCCCCTTGAAGACAAACGAGCACAGCAGGTACCCGCTGATAGATACGATAACTGTTGATAGTCCGCTGGGATCAGCTCGCGGGCAAGACAACACCTAGAGTCTATTTCATAAATTGTCACCGATAAGCCTGGTGCTGGGGGTTCTCAAACAATCCTGTTACGGGAATCTATCGTGCAGCGCTGTACTATAACTATAAGCAAGTGACACCGTGAACCTTTTCATAAAGAAGCAAATACTCTTAACACCACTCGTTAAATAAAGGATTAGAGTTACACCGTAGCGTATACGCACATTTGCTTGGCATCACCTTGCTACCTCAAAACCGTCAAGAAATCTACATTTTATGGAAGACGATAGCAAATCGTAATAAGGGTGTTCATTTCAAGACAAAGAATTCCCTGCCATACACATATGCGGGGAGGCGTTCACAACTTTGAGTTGACCACAGGGGAACCTATTTGTTGCCGTTTGGGGACCGTTCCCACAGTTTCACCGCCGAGGATCCCCACCGCCCATGAAATCTCCTGCTCATGACTCTTCGCCCTTGACGTCCTCCCCCACCACCCCATTCCTCTTCTTTCCGTCATCGTTCCGTCGTCATCAGTGTCACGGTGACTTGGTGAGTGCCTCCCCCTACCCTCTGTTTCACATGCTCTCCCCTACATCTTGGTCCGAACTATTAACGTTGACTCGGCCTGTCCCTACCCCCTTATCCTCCAGTCATAACGGAGTGGCACTGATGTCAGACTCCGGCCACTTTCACCCGACAGTTGTTTCCCTGGTTCCAAAACCCCAGTTATTATTGGAGGTGACTGTTGTGGGTCCCCCTCTCCCCCCCCCCTCTCTCCCGTGAGACAGTTTTGTTTACCGACACACCTTGGGCTGAACATTCTGCTGTAACGGACTGCGCTGCTGGGATGTGGGGATGTGTACGCCATGTGATTAGAATTTTTCTCTCAGTCTGCTACTTGTCGTGAAATATCAAAGATTAACTCTTAAGTTTTTAACTGACGTTTGCTTGGATCGCACGTCACTCACACACAGCCATAAGAAAGATAAAAAAAATTTAAATATGTCATTCTTCATATTTATTTTTTCGTACAAATATCAAAATATGTATTTGCTTATCACCATTAAAATGTTATTTTTCCAAAATATGTATTTGCCAATCTCCCATATATTGTTGTTTTTTTTTCCTTGAAATTATTATTATTTAATAAATAATCTTTGTCTTAAACTTTCTTTATCAAACTTTATTCCCGATGACAGCTTGTCGTTAGAATAATCATCTGCCTATAGACAGTCATCAGCAGCATTAAATTTAGGGTCAAAGCTGTTGGCTGTCTTGAGTGTCAGATCTAAACACATGCTAACGACTCACGGCGGTTCTCAGCAGTGGTCCACTTGGCACTTGACAGGCGGGCCAGTGATCAGTCATTCAGATTAGCGATTCAGTATTGGCCTGTTTGGCTGTAGCTGAAATTGATGAAAAGCCGGATGATTGTTTTGAAGGTGGAAATGCCTTAGCGGATTTGGTTAGCCAGTAGCGATTTCTTTTCTCTTTTTCTTTTTTCTTTCCCCCCATCTTTCCTTTTCTTTTTTTTTTTTTTCAATGATTAATTCTATTATTCTGACACCAGATTTTAATTATTTTGTATTTAATATAATAATTTAATTGGTAAGAAAGAACAATTCTTTCTTAATAAAAAATGTTTCTAAATGAAAGACTTTATGAACTTTTGCTACTTGCACTTTCATCTAGTGAAACGTTTGTGTCGATTTTTTGCTTTTGTGGTAGGTCTTGTGCGGAGATCGCTGAGGGCCCAATCAAGAGGACGTCTTCCCGACAGAGGGCAATGATAATGGAATGGAGTGGTTTTCACTTTAGTCTCTTTTTTGTTTGGGGAAGTAAGGCCTGCATATATTTATATGGTTTGGGGGATGTAATAATAACAAAAAAGTTGTCGATACAAAACTTTTCATGCCAAAATGGGAAAAAATGAATTTAGGAGGGGATAATTTAAAAAAAAAAGTTTTAATACATGTACTTAAAATAAAAATTTCAAAGTTTTATTTTTAAAAATTAAAAACATAAGCATCCATAAAATACGCAAAGAAAGTCTACATAGAAAATATTTTGTAAATTAAAAAAAAATTTACGTTTAAAATAAAATTAGATTTAATAGCTATCCCCCTCTTCGGCTACACACAGTCCTCATTTTGAAAAGTATAAACAATAGGTTAAGCCATAAACTTCAATTACACGGACTGATAGAAATAATTGGCAAGCCGTAGTATTGAAAGTAGAATGTAGACCAACCATATGGCTACATCGAGTCTCTGTTAACGTTTGTACAGTCGGATCTCTCCAAGTCGAACTTCATTAAGTCGAGAACCACCCTTTATCGAATTAATTTTTAGGTCCCGCCCGATTCCTTGATGAATGTGCGCCTTTTCCATAACTCGAAAACTCCTTAAGTCGATTTTTTTTCCAGGTCCCTTTGAGTTGGACTTTGCGAGGTCCGACTGTATTCAACAATCTCTTTTACAAACTCTGGCGTCGATGGAAAGTAGTTCGTAAAATGATAGGAAAGTTATTTCATATTAAACGTGTTCTCTCTCTCTCTCTCTCTCTCTCTCTCTCTCACACACACACACACGCACACACACACACACACACACACACACACACCCACACACACACCCCACTCCTTCCCTTTTCTTTTATATTTCTCTCACACACAAACATTTGTGAGTGTATGTGTTATCTTCCTCGTGTCGATAAAAATATTTTTGTGTGCCAGGTCTGGTTGTAACCAATGTTCCATTTAAGGTTAGAGCCAGCCCAAATATCTGACCGACGCCACCCAGCGGTTTAGAATTACAGCGAAGCTAAATTTTATAAGCATAACAAAAAAGAAATATATGAGTTTGTTGAATATAAATTTTTTCTGAAAAATGAAAGCAACTTTGGATTCGAGTTTATTATTATGCACACGGACCAACGAACCTTAGAGGGAAATTTATTTGCAACATTTAACTTTAAGATGATTTATAACCTTAAGGATGACCAAAGTGAGGTTACTCTCTGTCAACAGCAGCTCTACCAAAGGGAGGTTACTCTCTGTCAACAGCAGCTCTACCAAAGTGAGGTTACTCTCTGTCAACAGCAGCTCTACCAAAGGGAGGTTACTCTCTGTCTACAGCAGCTCTACCAAAGGGGGGTGGTTACTCTCTGTCTACAGCAGCTCTACCAAAGGGAGGTTACTCTGTCTATTGCAGCTCTACCTGTAATCACTGGTACTCGTCCCGCCGCCATTGCCGCCCACGCTATGATCTTGTTTGGCCGTCAATGGCGGACACGTCACCCAGGCTCTCGGCCCATTGTCCCAGCGACTCCAAGACGACTCCATTATCATTGCCCTCTCCGCGGGGAGACGTCCTCTGAATGGGCCCTCAGCGATCTCCTCTTTCTCCGGTTCTCCGGACTTTTCCCCGACAGTCACACAGCTTTCTGTCCCCGACGAGGCGCCCTTCTTCTCGCCTGTTCTGGGGAGGAATTTAAAAAAAAAAATTATAACGGGGCGTTGAGTCCCAGTATGGACCCCCTCGGGCTCGGCCTTTCAGAGTTATTCGACTCGCCGGGAAATCGGTGCTGCGGAACACGGTGGCGGATAATTCCCGCAGATGCAAAAATGTCACGGTGATTTGTCGCCAGACGTCACCGTATCCGTCTGACATAAAATAACAAAGGTATTGAACGCGGATTGGTGGATAGGGTTGGCTTCTGAGATGGGGGTTGGGGGACAGAGTTCCGTTAAAGAAAGTCTTTTATACCAGTTTTGTACATGCAGGCAATTAATTTCTTTTAGTCTGATAACTTCATTCATTGCAGACATAATTGTGCCAAGCTAGTCTTTAATGAGCCCTCTGATGTAATCACCAGCACAAAGACTTAATGCTTTTCACGAAAACAAGAGAAAACAGGTTCTTTCATATTGTTTTGAAGTTGAATGTCTGCTCTTAATCTACAGTAACATTAATAGGCGTATTTCATAGTAAGATTTAACTTGAATATCGCAATAATCGCATGAACGCCACGTTACAACTCATTCTGCTCACACGGTTAAGCACCAACTAAACAACCCTTTTACTTTAAACAGACGTAGTATTTAGTCTAGCATCGGGGTTAAAAAGGAAATTTTAAAGAAGGCTTTTACTTTTAAAAACATATAAATGAAATAATTTTAAAAGCTTAAAAAGCAAAGTTTTTGAAAAAATATAAATCCTTTATTTACGAGTCATAAATAAAAGTATGTTCATTTTTATACGCATCGCACGAAAAGCCAAAATTTTGGTTATGCCTCATATATAAAAGATTTATAGTATAACTACTACGGTCTGCATGCTAAATTTCAGCTCGATTTTATCACGTGAAAAGGGTTATGAAACATGTTTAATATAATGCGCACTGTGCGACAGATAATTAGCATAAACATTTACAGATCGGGAATATATTCTTAAAAAGTATCGTCAATATAATACGCACCGCGCCGCGCGACAGCAAAGTATTAAAAAGGGTTGTTCAATATAATATGCACCGCAACACTCTAGCACAAAAATTTACATGCTACATAGAGATGCATAGAGGCAATCTAAAAATTCATTAAGTACATTCGAGACGTGGAGAACAACGGCCGTAAACTTGACCAGAATTCAGTCCTTTATCAACAATTGTCTAAGAAAGATTTTCAGAATTCACTGGCAGGACAAAATCAGCAACCGGGAAATGTGACAGCGGACAAAACGGAAGCCAATTGAGGAAGAGATTCTTCAGAAACGCTCAGGTGGATTGTTGATACACTACGAAAACCTGCTTCTTCTAATACAAGGCAAGCCCTAAAATGGAACCACTAGGGTAAGCGGTAGAGAGGCCGTCGAAGAAACACTTGGCGCCGAAAATTGGAGACAGAGAGCGAGAGAATTAGCCGTGAATGGAAGATCCTGGAGAAGCTGGCCTAGGATAGAGATGCCTGGAGGTCTCTCGTAGGTGGCCTATGCCCTTGAAGGAATCACACATGCCGACGATGATCGGTGGATGCTCCTCAACTCAACATTTGATCGATCTGAAATTTTGATAGAAAATTTTTATTGTCGGCATTAGTCTGCCTTCAAAATTTCAGCTTGCTAGCATACGGGTAAGTGGGTTAAAAATCGATCCAAAGTTTTTTCGGCAAGCAAACAATCAAGCAGACGCCACGAAATAATATAAATGATTTAAATAAAAAGGTGTTTGTAGTAAAGAATTTTTTTTGTTGTTTTTTTAAAAAATATTCCAACGCCTCTCTCTCTCTCTATCTCTCACACACAGACATACTAACATAAGTCCTAACAAAACTAAACAAGTCTGCCTTGGCTCTTTTTTAAATTTATATATTTCCATCTTGATTTCGGTGGAAATCTGTGATCTATTTCATCGATATAATTCTTCATTGACATTGAAATTTCATTTCGTGTTTTAATGAAGAAATCAAATGGCTTATACCTCTGTTGGTTTTTCTGTGAGAAAGTTAGTCGCTGTCTGCAGGATAATAAATTATACCGCAATAATTCATCTAAGGTGTTCCATTTAACTGTCGACCACTTCTGTACGCGTTTAAGGGGCAGCACCTGTAAGACGAAGTCGGCTCTTAAAATAGTTTTAGTCGACCAGTAAAAGAACCGGCTACTTTCTGTGACAAGATGGCCTGCTCTGTCGTATCTCACTTGGACCCTATGAGTACATTAACGCTATAAGGGCTCTAGCTGCCTTGGTCGTAATTGTTTCATTGGTCTAATTTGGCTCCTGTGACGTAGGTTCCGGGTATAAATCACTGACCACGTTGGCCCCCAAGGCCAAGGTTATTGAGCAGTCCTGTGTACGTCGCCCGTAGCGCTCTATAATCGTGTCAGTGCACGAGCACAAAGAGCATGGCCGGCCTTGCGAAATTTGGAAATGTCATATGTTGACAGTGGTAAGTGTTCTACAAAAACAGCTTTTAGTTTTTCATAATGTTAACTTAAGCGACAGGGGCCTAAATATGTATACATAAGTTGCACTACTCGAAACCTTCAAGATGTATGTGCATCGATTATATTTATACAACCAACGCCGAAAGTATTTATGTAATGGGACTACAGTTATTACTGAATTGGTGAAATTATAAGAGACTCTCAATTAGATTTAAAACAAATACAAATATAAGCCTATAGGGAATCACCAAATATATTAAAATTCGATTGATGTATAACTCTTTTCTGTCTGTGTACATAAATAACGTCATCATTTGTTATATAATCACACTGATATATTCGGTGTAATGTAGGATCTGAAGTTAATTTCAATCGACTACTGCCAAGGGCGCTGATCTTAAAGATCCCTCCCTTCCTGGTCCCCTCCCCTCCCTTGTCTTTCGATCTCGACCCTTCCACTCGACAGGCCAGCACACGGGGTGTTGATGTATTCGTCGGTCACTAAGGGTCAGTTATGAAATGGTTAAACATCTCATTATCACTCACGTAATATGCCTGAGCTTATGTTTATTTGTATTCGTGGCCCATGCGCTATAAGGGATTTTTATATATTATGTCGGAAACGCCCCTGTATAGGCAGACTTATGCCAAAGGAAAATTGTGTTAAAACGCCGCTGTATAACTCTTTATAGGCATTTTGAGATTATGTTACGTCGGAAATCCCACCGTATGGATCTTGCCATGTCGTACTTTGATTTGATAAGATCCGGTAAACCCATCTATATGGCTCTTGCTATGTATTTTGACATGAAAAGTTGTGGGAAAACCCGTCTGTGTTGAGCAGATGTGGAGACTTTTTTTAATGACTTATCTTACAGATGTGCATGTGGCTGGATTTTTCATAGTTCTGTTTTTTCTCTTTTTTTTTCTTCTCAAATTTGTCTTCCTCACCAAAATTCCCAATTCTTATAGTTTAAAAAACAATAACAATAATAAATAAATAAACAATAAGAAAAATCCCTCCGTATGTGTGAAAATATCCACTCACCCACCTGTATAACTATAGTGATTTTATCTGTTACTCAAGTGTTGTCATCTATGCATGATATTCATGTACAAGACAGTAAGACAGGAAAAATAAATTGTACACATATTGTATACGTTGCTTTGAAGTATGACACCGTTGTTGTTCAAAATATTTAAACGAGTTAATTTTAAACAATATTTCTCTCTCTCCCCTCTCTCTATCCATCCATCCCTCCCTCCCCTCACCCCACCCCCAATATTGTGTGCGTCTTTCAATAGCCTTGTAGTCCTTCCTCTCGTCACCTTATCAAACAGCGGACCCAGTGGCGAGGGTCCAGTGTACAGATAACGTCATGGCGAATTGGGCCGAATCTTTGTCTCGGAGGGCCATCTTCTAAATTGGAGTTGACAACAGGGACGTCGAATCGCCTCTAAAGAATTTTCTTCGCTGGTTTCTCCTCTTTCCCGTCGCAGCGGTTCTCGCATTGTTTAATGCTGCATACTTTTGTTTAAAACAGCAATTCTGGGAACTGAAATGCTCGAAATTTTATGATAATGAGGGGGTGGATCTATGAAACACATTGTCACAATTGTTGTTTTTTTTTTTTTTTAAATTTATTTAATTAATTAATTAATTTATTTATTTTTAAATTGGGGGGGGGGGCATAATAAAGTCTCTATCAACTTAACGAATCATACATTAAATGTTAACCGGATGTACTGAATTCACTATCCGTTTTGCAATTTTATAATGGCAATGAAAGGAAACAAATAGATTGGATTTCCTGTTTGTTGAAATCATAAGGATCATAAGAGAATGTGAGAACCTTTTGAAGTTTGGAAATCTTGCCGAGTGCGTGAAGGAGCGCTATGGATTCCAAAAGTCTTGAACTTAAGCTAATTTGCAAGTTCTAGGAGAACGTGAGGGGGTGAGATCTCCAAGGGACGGCCCAGAAGCCCTTTGCATGTTATCCTCACATGATCAGTGTCTTTCTTCCCCAGGTTCGAGGCCTTTCGGCGCACATTATGAAGCAGATGTCGAAATAGGATTGTTGTCCTCATCCTGGGAACGTCTTGTATGGTGCTAATCAATGTAATAACGAATGCATTGGGTACTCGGTGGTCTTGATAATGCGTGGAGTGGGTATTTGATGGTCTTCGTATTGAGTGGAGTTGGTATTTGGTTGTCTTTGTTCTGTGAGGAGTGGATATAAGGTGGTCTTGGTACTGAGCAGAGTATGGGATGGGTACTCGATGAACTTGGAAGTGAGTTGACGTATGCACTGAGCGGAGTTGAAATTGAAATCTGAATGACAATATTTTGAGTAGTGTTATTTAATCTGAAGAAACTCTTGTAATTTGCATTTGCAACTAAGTCTAAATATTTTTTTTATTTGAAGAAGTAAGCCGTCAGATGTGCAGTTTCAAACAAGCGTTTTAGGCTTATCATATTATACTGTAAAGGGATATATAATCTTGATCTATTAACTATTATAATAAGATTAAAATTGCATGTACTTGAATGGATTCTTTACAAAAACAAAAGCACTCTCGCCTAAAACAGCAATGTCGTCTTTGGTTGGTTTTGTCAAGTTTGGAGAAAGACGTGGTCCACTTTGATGACTCCACTCGAGATCGCCATCTCATGTGTCACGGAGTCGGCCATTCATAAAATAAAGCAATCCCAGTTTCCTGGAGCGATCAGTGAAATAATCACGGGCCGGGCCAAGTGGTCTGGCTGGCGGAAAATAACCACGGGGCCCCTCGGAACTTGATCATCGGTCAATAACGATGATTTTAGGGGGAGGGGTGGTTCATGTAGCCCAGAACATTTCAGAATGATGATAACCTTGTCAAACTGAACAATACCCAGATCTTTTCAGGCTGTTTTATTTTTGTTCATTTTTTGTTTTCTCCTCGATCTAAGAATTCCCTTTTAAGTTCACCCACACCCATGTGAATGTTCGTTTCTCATTATAGTCCATGTTGCAGGTTTCTCGTATCATTATTTTTTTTTTTACTCAACATTGCTTTATCACGCTAATTGTATATCATACAAGTTGACGCACTCTTCAGCTCCTAATTACGAGACCTCCGTTTCATTCTTTAACATTAATTTATGTATAACTCTTTTTTTTTCTACCACCAATAAAACCGTTGCTTAAAACAATACCAGTATTTTTTTTGTACACATTTGTTAACAATTTAAATATCTAATTTATCAAACGTAATAAGGCGAACATTAGTTTTTCTAGTGCTCTTTTCAATTCTTTAAAGTAAGGAGAGTGTCATGATTTCCAAATATGTACGTAGGTAATTGACTTATTAAAGGTGATGTGGATGAGGGGAATATGTAAAAGGTTTAGTTTAGATATATATGGTTTTTTAAACACAGCTTCAAACGTTGGGAACATTCTCTACTCTGTGATCAACTCTCTCTCGGCTCACTGCACCCTCCCAAACTTCTCTTCTCAATGTTCACCTCTCCTTCGGCTCACTCCACCCTCCCAAACTTCTCTTCTCAATGTTCACCTCTCCCTCGGCTCACTCCACCCTCACAAAATTCTCTTCTCAATGTTCACATCTCCCTCGGCTCACTCCACCCTCCCAAAATTCTCTTCTCAATGTTCACATCTCCCTCGGCTCACTCCACCCACCAAAACTTCTCTTCTCAATGTTCACCTCTCCCTCGGCTCACTCCACCCACCCAAACTTCACTTCTCAATGTTCACCTCTCCCTCGGCTCACTCCACCCACCAAAGCTTCTCTTCTCAATGTTCACATCTCCCTCGGCTCACTCCACCCATCCAAAATTCTCTTCTCAATGTTCACCTCTCCCTCGGCTCACTGCACCCACCAAAACTTCTCTTCTCAATGTTCACCTCTCCCTCGGCTCACTCCACCCACCCAAACTTCACTTCTCAATGTTCACATCTCCCTCGGCTCACTCCACCCACCAAAGCTTCTCTTCTCAATGTTCACCTCTCCCTCGGCTCACTCCACCCACCCAAAGTTCTCTTCTCAATGTTCACATCTCCCTCGGCTCACTCCACCCACCCAAAATTCTCTTCTCAATTGTTCACATCTCCCTCGGCTCACTCCACCCACCCAAAATTCTCTTCTCAATGTTCACATCTCCCTCGGCTCACTCCACCCACCCAAACTTCGATCAAGCTGCGGCTCTACCAACAGAAGAAGAAAAAGAAAAAGAACGCTACGCCCGTCTCCCAGATCATCAGGGGGCATCTCGTTATGTATAATCCGCGCCACCGTCGGGACCCGCTAATTTGATAGAATCCCCATTATTCTAATGGCTCCTTTTGCTCGACGGGGCCTGTTATTTTTGCCGGCACAAAAGAGCAATGGCCCGCTAGCGTTGTGTGGTGGGAGGATATAGGGGGAAAGATTGGGGGGGGGGGTAGATGTCGCAGGGTTGCCGAAAAATGGAGCCATGTTCGGCTGAAAGGTTGGCCACAGTTTGAAAAGGTTCCCAAATTTTTTGGGATGCATGCATCGCCTGACAAAGGTTTTTAAACGGTAACAACACTAAAGCTAAATATTTATTGTTAGAGTGGAGGCAATGTGTGTGTGCCCATTGGTGTTCGCCAAGACATATTGATGACCAGTGAAGTCGTGGACCAGAGGTGTCTATGAGCAGAGTAGGTGTGGATAGCTCCTGGCGTAGTAGGATGCAAGGGTCACGTTTTTAAACGTTATTTGTAAAGTCCAATATGAATGAGTCCAATTTGATCCTTACTTTGACCAAAATTGCCTCTTAAGCCTGTTGTTATTTATTTTACCGGTTGGGTACTATTTGCCGAAACAAACATTCTCTCTCTCCTCCTCCCCCTCTCTCCTCTGTTTCTTTTTCCCAATCCAGTGTTTCCTCTTATATTTGTTATTTGCGTATGAATAGTTACTCATGTAAACTTAGGGACTTTTCTCTCACGTATTTATATAATAAGCTATTCAGAGTCAGAGTCTTCAGAATCTGTAAACTATTTTTCAACGCCCGTGCTCGACATCTCTCTAGCTGAGACCTAACTTAAATTATCTGGACTTATTGCCTTCCATGTTGTGTGAGCACCCGATTGTGTTCTCTATTTTTGGCTCCCGACACGACCGCAACACTGTTGAAACTTCCAACCTATTCTCTAAAGAGGACGCTATTATTATTTCGATCCCGATATTTTGTCTTCTTTATCACTTTGTGACCGCGACTCAAGTCCTACTTTCGCTACTCAGGCAATGAGAGAATGAGAGATGATGATAATGAGACAAATAGACGTCTTTTTTTTTTCCCCTTGCTTTGGACATCTTGTATTACACGCGTTAGGTCGCTTGTACGGAACACGCTAAATTTGTCGGGAATTTCGGAAAAACCAAAATGCATCCTTGAACCCGCCCAAACGATGTTTGGAAATGAGGGATTCTCGGATTTTTATCTAGAGGGGGACAATTATTTTTTGGGATCAAACGCTGAACACTATCAAAGCTTTTTTTGTCTTCTTGTTATGTTCTCCGTTGTTGAGTAATGGTTAAAAATATATGATTAATCTCAAAGGGTTACGTGATCATTTATATCTACTAGATATAAATCCCTACACAAAAGATGAAATGTTTGAGAATGGTAATCTGGTACTCATATTGATTGTTTAGTTTCAAACAACAGAACTTAGTGTCTAGTGCCGCTGTTTAGTTTTAAACAATAGTTCTTGATGTTAAGTGCCGCTGTTTAATTTTAAACAATAGTGCTTGATGTTAAGTTCCGGTGTTTAGTTATAAACAATAGTGCTTGATGTTAAGTGCCGCTGTTTAATTTTAAACAATAGTGCTTGATGTTAAGTTCCGGTGTTTAGTTTTAAACAACAGCGCGCTAATTTCCTATCTACGTCGTTACTAGTGGTGTAAAAGGCTTTCAAGATAACTTTGATCTCTTTGCTTTGCTGTTGCTTAAAATCGCACATCATCTGGAGAACCTTTTTTTCCCGCTTATATCTGCTCTTGAAATACCTAACGGTGTTCAAACAATAACTGCCTCAATCTTCAATGAAATATGTGTCTTTAACAAGCGGTATCCGTTTCAAGGATGTGACATGGAATACCTTTTGTGAACGGTAACGATTTCTTAAATGTTCGGACTAGAAACGTTTTATTTAATGAGAGGCAGATCCAAGGCCGTCTGACTAATTATTAAATATCCTCTACAGGCACGTGCGGCTTTGTGCCAAACTAAAAAGCAGTTCAATGACTTGTGTTTTTCGTAGAAAACAGGAACCGGTTATTTACTTGATTCATGATCAGTCGATTGCAACAAGCATCCAAAAATGTCCTAAGTTTAAACTTTGTTCAAGACATCAGTTCATGTTACAATTGATCACCGGGAAGACTGCAGGCATCCTGAGGTAAGATTTAGGTACACCAACCACCAGCATGATATAATCCATGCATCACCCTGTTAAACGGCCAAAGACCAGCGCGCCGAAGAGTTTCCAATCGGACTCTACTTATCTCCAATGACTTGACTGGTTTTGGATTGTTTCTTTCATGCTGCGGCTGCAGTTAACAAATGAACGCATGGTGGACACGCGCTGCTGGGGATGGAATGTTTTATAGACAATACAAGGTCATCTGTTTGTAAGGTTTGGGGGGGGGGGTAAATGTAAGTTAATGCTTATTTATTTTTAAAAGTTCAAAAAAGTTTTTCTTCGTTTTTATAGGGGATGAAGGGGGACATTTATATTTTGTCACACTTTGTATAATGGAGCCCATCGTTCTCACGACAAACGTTTACAAAACGTATTATTACGATGGCAGTAACAGTTGTTTCTCACGGTGTAATGTCTGACTTAGAGGGATCGTGGATTTCCTTTAAAAAATGTTCGGTGGTAATTTATATCTTGTTAGACTATATATAAACCACGAACTAAAGATAATTTATGTGAGATGAGGGAGGGGTTCAGTGCGGTTTTCTGATGTTCTTTAAAAAAAAATTTAAAACAGATTTCAGTGACGCCTCTTAAAATTTCTAAAAAGGTAACGTCCGCCCTTAAATTTAAAAGCGAAAACGGTCGGATTTGTACCGCTCCCTTGCTACGCGCTTTTAAAATAAATTTCTATATACACAAACATTAATAACCAAAACTTGTATTTTATTTCAGTATCATTGTTTCCTGTAAGGTTCGTTGGTATGTGTGCAAAGAAGAAATTAAAAAAAAAAAAAAGTTGTGTGCTTGCACAGCATCTATTTCTTGTTACAATATTTAACAAAACTTGCTACGTTGTATTTGTAAACTGATCCGCGGCTTCGGTCAAATATCTGCGAAGCCGGGCAGCTTTAAGGAAACATTGTTCAGTATACGATTTGTTTTCAAGTAATTTATTTCACGGGATGAGGTGAACTTTAACCTTGTTTTCTCGTGATCAAGGGAAATAAACCGTAAACTGAGCATTTCAAATTTTAAAATGAGCTTATCTAATCTCAGGTTCTGGAAGTTTGAGATTGCTCTCTTTAAGCCTTTATTAACACATTGGTAACGTGTTCCATCTGCCTAGCAGTACCATACAACATCGTCTATGTCTAGCGCGAGGCTTGAAGTCAACTGGTACACAACTGTTAAGTAGCTAGGCTGTAATGCCGGCAGTTTGAGACCCTGTTGTGGTCTAGCATGAGTATGAGTATTTTGGGCAATGCTACGATCTCATTTGAGTCTGGTGTTTGCGGCTCAATTTTCATCATTGTTCTGTTCGACTTGGCCTGTGCATGCTGGCGTGTTGTCGGCCCATCCCTTGTATCTTTTGTTTCCAGCCAGGTCTTTGCCCCGAGGTAAGTGAAGGGGACGTCTGGGTGGGTTTATGCCGTCCCGGTTTTTTGCCAGGGACAAAATGGACTAAACCGCTCAATCGCCCATCCCCTCTCCTCAGTCAAGCTCACCCTCCACCCCAACCCCACCAACTGAAGTCAACCCTTAACGCCAATGGACAAATTCAGGTTATCTCCCATCGGTGTATCGTGTAGTTGAGCAATTACCCAAACAAATCACCTGAGCCTCTGGCAAGGATCCTTGTCACCCAGCTCTGTGTGGATGCTTCTTTTATTTTTGTAAACCCATCCGTCCCAATTCCATTCCCACCCCTTCTGAGAAGTCGATGGCTATCTTAGCCCTCCCTCCTCCCCCGGGACCCCGCGACAGTAACCAGGACTGACGGTCTGGAACCAGCCATCGGAAATGTGCATTCCCTTGACTGCTTAGCAAACGCTGTGCGTACTTTATGCCCGCGACTTCACGTCGCTACGCGAGATGTCGTCTCAATGGCTTTTGTAATCAACAGCGATGGCCAGGCTCTCTCCAATGTACGCGCTGGTTTTCTTTGCCTTTAATCAGTCCTTACTTATAATTGTCTTCACTCACAAGCGTCTTTCAATTTCATATTGACGAATGCCATTTATACCGTTATGTACAGTTGGTTTAAAATGGAAAGTTTTAGCGGGGTATGTGTAATAATTCTTGTTTATTATTAGTGTAAATAGTAGAAATATTTTTTTAAAATATTCATTCAGTTGTTTCTTTTATTCTATTAGTCGCGTATGCTTATGCTTTTTTGAACATTTTGAGAAAATGCGTCCGAAAATTCAGTTTGAGGATAAAATTTACCAGACTATTGCAATAAGGAACCTTAATACAAAAATGGCTTTATTGTATTTCATAGTTAATAATGCTCTTTTACACTTAATTACTAGACTTCAATAAAAGACACAATTTTGCAATCTTAAAAATAAACAATCAGACATTTGACTCTATTCTCGACTTTAAATTAATAACCATTGTATCCAGCAGTCCGAGTATTGGAACATGCCTTGCCCCGCCCCTCCCTCCTCCTCCTCCTCACGTCCCTTCATCCTCCTCCCCTCCCCCTCCCACCTCATCCCCTACCCAGTTCATCTTCCATAAATCGTCTTTTGATACACCAACGGAACCTCCAAATAGTATTCTTCTACTGTAGGGCATCCCCCCTCCCCATTACCGCCTTAGCTCCCAAAGTCTTCCTCCGTGCCTAGCCCTGTTATCAGTGACGTCACGGTCGCAGCAAGTGATTACAGCTTGTCTGATGATCTACCGCGAGGTTGCGTGCCGAAGGGCCGTGTTGTGGCCATCTCCCGCACAAAGCCTTTGATCCTTTGATGCACATTATTACTCTCTAAATCGCACGCCTGCGTCTTCAACCGTCGGACGCTGGGCTAAACACTGTAATCAATGGAATGTTTGCTTCAATTCAGATCATTCGAGCTGGGGGCCATCTTTTAGACTTTGGCTCTTTAGTCTTTTATACTTATTTACTCTTTGGGGGCCACTCCGTGAAACGAATTTTCTGAAATGAAAAGAAGGAAAAAAAATATGTCAAACACGCTAAAACTAATGGATGGGCAGAAATAATAATAATTAAATAAATAAAATAAGACACTATTTCGGTATTTCGATCTGTCAGTCTGTCCATGTTACGTTATTAAAATGAATTTTAGATATTCTCGCTAAGATTAAGACATAGGTGACCTTTATTAAAATACGTACCTCAAGCGCGTTTGATGCGTAGTGTTATATTTTATTTTGATATGAGAATATTGAACAATTGACGTAATAAATAAATAGGCGGTGTACAAAATAGGTGTAGGTTGTAGGCGTAGCAAGATGTAGCACCTTTCGTCCCATAATGTATATATAATATATATATATATATATATGTCCACAGTATTGTCAGGTAGCGTTAGTAAAATTACCTCTTTGTTTTTAGTCGTGTGTGTGTGGTGGGAGGTATTTCTAGCCGTCATTGTATAAACATCTAACAACTAAAGTTAAGCTTAATTAAGGAGCTAAAATTCTCACCCACTGTGTTTTAAATGGAAATAAATTGAGTGCGTTTACTGGTATCTTGACCTCACATAGCCCATTAACGACCACAATGTAGCCACCAACATGTCTTATTGATAAATTTAAATATGATAACTTTTTGAAAAAAATCACTATTATGTAAACGTTCATTATTATTTTTGCTCACGCAAGAGAAAAATGTGCCATTAAAAAATGCACGGCCAAGCGTAAAAAAATAATTTTAAAAACTTCAAGCTTACATCCTAGCTGGAGATTAAAAGCTGGGCTTTATTGGACACTACACAGCACTCATTGAAATGTAGTACTAATTTTAGCATTTTTTTAAAAACGTTTTTTTTTAATAAAAGGAACATGCAGGAAATAGCTAGTACGAGTTTTAATATTTCTCAAGGAAAAAAATAAAGCAAGTGGGCGCACATACACCTATAACACGCACGTACACACACGCGTGCACACACATACACACACGCGCGTCCACACACACACACACACACACACACACACACACACACACACACACACACACACACACACACACAGACAACGATCTTCTTCCGTGTATTTTTAAAAGCATGTTGTTTGTGTGGTGTTCCCAAAATACTCCAGGTCTGAGAGCGGTGTTTCTTAACACTCTCGTGGTAATGAAACGTTTCCTCTAACATAGGTCAACCATAAAACACACTTTTGTGTCACACTTGTCAGTGTCATCTCAGTGCACGTGCGTTACCCCCCCCCCTTTTTTTTTTCCCCTAACTTCCATTGCATTCCAGATTTTCTCCCCGATCCCTCCCCCTATTCCCCCATTTCGTTTTGGTTTAGAGCTTAAGGTATAGTACCAATCGTTGTTTGTGATTTTAACTTTCCCCCATTATAAATCTATATATAAAGCAGCAAGCCGATCGAATTGCAATACTGGAAAAACAGCAACTTGCTCATTTTAATTTTCTTGTAAGATCGCGCCATTCCTTTTATTACTGCTTCACTTTCAGTGACGTCTTAACATGTCTATTTATATGTCGTTGACTCCAGTAAAGCACTGTGACATGGTTGTTTGATTATTTCAGTTGCAAGATATTGTTAAGCAGTGGTAAGGCTTTCTTTCGATGTGGTACAAAGGCATTGTTCTGATATGGTTTAAAGGCATTAATTTGATGAGGAATAAAGGCATTGTTTTGATGTGGTCTAAAGGCATTAATTTGAGGAGGAATAAAGGCATTGTTTTGATGTGGTCTAAAGGCATTAATTTGATGAGCAATGAAGGCATTGTTTTGGTTAGCCTATGTATAAATTTTATAATTATGGTGTAATTCTGTTTAAATTCTTGTTTAAAAACTTTTTGAACCTCAGCTCTGTATAAAGGATTTGAGAATGGAAGGATGAAAAAAAAAACGAACATGAAGGATATGTATTTAGTATGGGAAAAGTCTAAGAATTCAGAGATGTAAGATGGCATGGTTCCTTCATGTGCTGCCACATGATACCCTGTCAAAAATCACCCCTTTAAGGGGTGGCCGGCGAAGCGGAAAAGCTGGCTTGACAACATTTAGGAATGGACAGGGATGATATTGAATGAATTATTATCCGCCCTCAAGATAGGCAACTGGGAAGTTCATTGTCTGTTGATGTGCCCATGCGCTTCCCCAACGTCCGCAACGGTCACGGGATAAGACCATAAACTTGTTTTTAAAACATTTTTTTTTTTTTGAAAATCATTATTTCTTCAGAAACAAAAAACTGGATGTTTCAACTCATAACAAACTGTATTGTGTGTGTGTGTTTCCCCCCCCCCCTCAACTAAACCCTGGGGGGGGGGGGTTGTAGTTATTAACATTAATTCCTTTTTCCCCGCCGCTCTGGGTGGCAAACGCACGGCAGAGTTCATGTCATGACGGGGCCTTTGAATCAATCCCCATAAAAATTCACTGCGGCGTACCTAATGAGCTATTAAGTTTGGTAAAGGAGGAAAACCCCGAGCCCATTTATTTTAATGCTACAGGTCGCTCTGTCAGTGCCATGCCCGTGTTGATGTAAGCACTGACTTCTGGCAGAGATCTCAGTCGGACCAAGAAGTCAAAGGCATTTTTACTGTGGTCACTGACAAGTTTATTTTTGTTGATTGTTTTCTAGGCGTTCATCGGGGAAGTCATTGGCATCAAAACAAAAAAAACAACAAAAAAAAGCTCCATTGTGTAAAATTACAAAGGTTTATCGTAATTTACGTAGACTCTAATGTTTTCCTCTTTTCAACTTGCAGCGACACTTGCAAGTTTCAGTACACTACACCTTTCTCTTCAGAATGAATATTGGTAACGGTATTGCGTCCACGTTCAGCCTCTGATATTCTTGATACGCCTTTCTGCTGCCCAAAACGTTATCTATAAAACGTATTGAACTCGCCAAGCACGTTTTTATTTATTAAAATCATCACTTTTCCCCAATAAAATGTATAAGCATGGCAGTAGACTCGATTAGAGCTCCAAACACCTTAGCTTCAGTACAGGGCCAAGTTGGTATCTTTCTTCTAATTGTCATTTAATACAGTCTGTAGATTCCCAGGCGATATTGATTCATAAATGAAATGAAATGCAGGACATTTTATAACTGTGCACACATCTTTCATTCTCACATAAACCAAATGTTGGATATTACCCCCCCTCCT
>MUZC01004804.1:612097-623283 GCA_002072015.1 Radix auricularia | reverse complement strand
TTTTTCATTTAAAACACTGCCAATCGTTCTTCGCTATACCAATACCTTATGGACAACAGAGAGCATAACACCGAGTGACGACCTTCGTCATTACTTGGCTTAGAAATGTCCTAAATATCACCTCGAAAGATTTACATAGAACCTAAGGATAAAGGCATCACTATTGGGGGACGGAGATGGGTAGGCCAGTCTTTGTAGTACACCGGCTAACATCACGTGACTATGCATACTTTTTCCTTAACACGGAATCGTCAGAGAAAACAAGAAAATACCCCCCCCCCCCAACTAACTCCCACACCCCCTATAAAAAATTCACGGAAATGTGAATACTTTTTTAGATTGAACACATTTTTTAGGCAGCCCATGACTGCTATGATATATATCTCAGAGAAATCGGCATTGTTATTTATCTCTATTGAAATCACCTGAAATATATCGCTAGTAAACAATCAACAACCTTTTTATATTTAAGTTAAGTTTTAAAGATCAGAGCACGGTGAGCCTGTTCAAGGCCTGTTGGAGTAACATGGACAGCGATACAAAAATACACACACAAAAAACATCATCATCAACGCGACGCAATTAAAAACACGCTAGCGTATCCTTTACTATGATATAGGATACATCCTCTTCCTTTCGGATAGGATATGGGCTCTATTGACCTGAAAGCGTACTATTTATGAATTCTAAAAAATATACATAAATGTTGTAGGATAGGCCCGGAGGCCTTAAGGAGTACTGAACGTGAGAACCATTGTCAGCGTGGCGTGATGTCTGTGTGGGTAATCGCCTAGAGCAGGTATAGATCTCCGACAAAGTGGCTTGCATACATTCGTGTACACTAGAGTTCACTTCCACTTAACACTGATGTTAAATTAATCGCATTACGGCACCTGCTTCTCCTACCACGTGCACAACCTGGACCTGTTACATTACTGGAGCCAGACACACCCCTCCCTTCGCCCCCCTTATTTTTACTCCCTCCCGTTTCTTACGATAGAGTAGATAAAAGCTGTTAATTTTGTGGGTTGTGCAGACCAAAAAAAAAAAAGTTTAACGTTTAACTTTGCTTGAATGACGCGGCTTTAAGTTGACCAGACAGTTACAACCGATTGAAGGGAATCTCTGAAACTCTGCCTGCACTTCAGCGGCGTCGACATGCTTTCCCATCCAATACGTTAGCGGGCCACGAGGAGTTTAGAAGACGACACCTATGGCGGTCCCAGCCTTGAAGGGATTAAGAATTGTATGGTAATATAAATGATAATCAATACGAATGAGGTTCTTCCTCTGAAGTGCATCCCTGTCGTTTGATGCGCGTATTTGGCAATTGTCGGCTGTTAATGTGGCTAGAAACATTGATCATAGATAGAAGTTCGGCGCACGGAGGGTTTGGCCGGGAAAGCGTTTTCGGCCAGTGATTGGTTTTGATGAAAACATTTCATTTTATCGGATATTTCACCACCTCATTTTTTGTTTTGAAACATAAAGGCGCGGCTCTGGTTATAGCTATAGCTATATGTTCAAATCTCAATAAGTTTTCGTGATAACTTGTGATGGGAACTTGTCATAGTTGTTAATGAAGATCTGTAGTAAAAATGTGAACTTCTGTATCCTTGCAGATCTGTAGTAGAAATGCAAACTCCTGTATCCTTGCAGATCTGTAGTAAAAATGCAAACGTCTGTATCCTTGCAGCGCTAAAGGAATGAATTCGTTGCCCCGGCGTTATTCCGTTTTGGCCCTATGATGTTGTCTGCCTTACCTCACGGTCCGCCATCCCCCACTCCCCCTGTCAGATGAGCTAATTTTGACCGATGGCCGCGGTGTACCGCAGACCCACTTAATTAAAGCCCCAACTCCTGTTTTATTATGATGGATGTGAAATCCAGAGAATATTTCCTTTGTGACAGACGTACAGCTTGTGGCCAGTGGTCCCTAAACATTAACGTTACCAAGTCACTCGCGTTGTATACTTACTTTCAACGTAATTAAGAATTGATATCTGCGGCTAACATATATTCTCAATAAAGTAATAGAAAACAATTACAATTCGATCTAAATATATATACTACACGTCATTTGAAATAAAATTATGCATTGAAAGCCACCCCCCACCTAATTATAAAATAATCAATCGCTCACACAAGTAAGTCATTTCGCGATGTCTTATACTCTTGACGTTCTCAACTAAAATGTAGAATATGTTTGTTTGTTTTGTTTGTTTGTTTTTTTTTTTTTAAATTTTATTTATTGTTTTTTTTTAAAATTATTATTTGGTATAAATTGAATTTTTTAAAAGTTTTTGCGCTCAACTTGAATTTTGGTTTCACGTTTAGAATCTCTTGATTGTAAGTGCCTTCCCTTAATATTTGGGGACCTCTGATATTTGGAATTATGTTGGTTTTTTTTGTATTTATCCTAAAGGAGCAGGCTTCTGGGATGGGGTGAGGTATCAGAAGTAAAAAGAAGGGTTGGGGGAGGTAATTTAATTGGCCCTGAGATAAGACTTGATTTCGTGGGAATACTCGTAGTGGTCCGCCATCATTTCAAGCCGTTTCCTCCACCCCCTCTTCCCCGCTCTTTAATCGTGGCTGGAAGACACCGACCGGCAACCGTTTCACTTCCGTTTATAATGAAAGTTTATCGCGGAGGAAACTTTAAAGGATTAAATCTTGACATTGGACGATTAAATAAGAAACGGTTTGTTTAAATGTTTGAAAACCTGACGTGCTTCAGGCTATGCCCCCGTGTATTGAGGGAAAGAAATACCACTCACTATCTGCACACCATGTGATGCATTCAGCACCAAGTCCAAACACCTTAGGTGTAAACTCGACGAGGGGAGAAACAACTAAACAACAACCTCTACATAAGAGGTCTCTCTTCACCTCTCTAATATACAAGCAGATCTTTGATGATGGAAATCAAGTCAGTTTTTTTGTTTTCCTTGTCACCATCTGCTAAGCAAATGAGACCCCACTATATGCCACCATCTATTACCTTATGGCTGCTCCTAGCTCTGTTCGCTTGACAGCTATTACTGTATGGCTGCTCATACCTCGCTCTGTTCGCTTGATAGATATTACTGTATGGCTGCTCCTAGCTCTGTTCGCTTGACAGCTATTACTGTATGGCTGCTCCTAGCTCCGTTCGCTTGACAGCTATTACTGTATGGCTGCTCCTAGCTCTGTTCGCTTGACAGCTATTACTGTATGGCTGCTCCTAGCTCTGTTTGCTTGACAGCTATTACTGTATGGCTGCTCCTAGCTCTGTTTGCTTGACAGCTATTACTGTATGGCTGCTCCTAGCTCTGTTCGCTTGACAGCTATTACTTTATGGCTGCTCCTAGCTCTGTTCGCGTGACAGCTATTACTTTATGGCTGCTCCTATCTCTATTCGCGTGACAGCTATTACTGTATGGCTGCTCCTAGCTCTGTTCGCGTGACAGCTATTACTTTATGGCTGCTCCTAGCTCTGTTCGCGTGACAGCTATTACTTTATGGCTGCTCCTAGCTCTGTTCGCTTGACAGCTATTACTGTATGGCTGCTCCTATAATGGCTGCTCCTAGCTCTGTTCGCTTGACAATTACTGTATGGCTGCTCCTATCTCTATTCGCGTGACAGCTATTACTGTATGGCTGCTCCTAGCTCTGTTCGCTTGACAGCTATTACTGTATGGCTGCTCCTAGCTCTGTTCGCGTGACAGCTATTACTTTATGGCTGCTCCTAGCTCTGTTCGCGTGACAGCTATTACTTTATGGCTGCTCCTAGCTCTATTCGCTTGACAGCTATTACTATATGGCTGCTCCTATAATGGCTGCTCCTAGCTCTGTTCGCTTGACAATTACTGTATGGCTGCTCCTATAGCTCTGTGTCACATGATAGTAATTAATATATTATTAATAGAGAGAGATCCCGTGACGAGTAAATCCTAGAGGGCGCCAGTTGAAGTTAATTGAGCAAGAAGTGTGCATGGAGTCAGCATGGCTCTCCACTGATGATATTCATGTACAAAGTGTAAATACTATTAACGTTGAATTAAAGTTTAATATTTGATAAAAGACTTATATGTGTTCATAGAAGTTGGAGTCTGTCAGTGATGTACGCCTACAAGCGTGACTTCTCATGAGAAGGGAAGGTTAAGTTTCGCTCTGGAATAATATACAAGTAATAAGTCATACTCAATATCATACATTAAGAGTCCAAGAGACAAAACGTTACATTTGGTGTAAGACGTTACATCTAGTAGAAGACATGACACTCTGTTCGCGTGACAGCTATTTATGTGTAGCTTCTCCTTGCCCGACTTCTGATGAAAAATATTACTATGGGGCTGCTACAGTTATGTTAACCAACTGCAACTATAAATTAAGTAAAAAGTATGTCCTTCAAGTGACGAACTAGATATTAATGACTGCTCCTACAGCTTTCAGCTCATGTGGTCAGCTCCTACTTCTGTTCACATAGCTCTCAACTCATGTGCATGGTCATCTCCTACTTCTGTTCACATAGCTCTCAACTCATGTGGTCATCTCCTACTTCTGTTCACACAACTTTCAACTCATGTGGTCATCTCCTACTTCTGTTCACACAACTTTCAACTCACGTGGTCATCTCCTACTTCTGTTCACACAACTTTCAACTCATGTGGTCATCCCCTACTTCTGTTCTCACAACTTTCAACTCATGTGGTCATCTCCTACTTCTTTTCACACAACTTTCAACTCACGTGGTCATCTCCTACTTCTGTTCTCACAACTTTCAACTCATGTGGTCATCTCCTACTTCTGTTCACACAACTTTCAACTCATGTGGTCATCTCCTACTTCTGTTCACACAACTTTCAGCTCATGTGATCAGCTCCTACTGTATGTCTGCTCCACTAACTCTAAACTGACCTGCTTTGAGACAAGCCCACAGGCCAGGAATCTGTGGATGAGCACAACTGCTCCGTCCTGCCCCGTGGAAATGTCTTCACGGAATCTTCTAATGGCGACGTGTCAGTCTTTGATGTGACGTTTGGGCTGCCCTCTAATGGATGTGATTACAGGGACTCGTCACGATTTGTGTGTGGGGGGGGGGGGATTTGGACAGTACTGGACATTAATTTCCGAAAATAGCAGTAATTAAAAGTAAAAACATTTGGTGGGGGTGGGGCCGCAGTCCGGAGCTATTTACTTAAAAACACAAAAAGCTAAAGAAACAAAATCATTATTGTGTGTTTAAAAAAAAATAAGAGCAAACAAAGGAAAACGCTTTATACTTCACTTGCATTGATTGCGTTGCCTTGGGAATACATTTATCTAATCCTATTTAATTTATTTATTGATGATAGATACCACAAATAACTTTTTTCATTCAGCCTAAGTTTAATAGGTTTTGTCAAATCTTCGTTACAAGAATGCCTTTAGACTGATGACTATAACACAGATGGATCAAACTTTACGTCTAGAATTTTTAAAGAAAACTTGATTGTCAAATCCATTTTAACTACCCCTTCTTCCTCTCTCTCACTCTGCTCTCTCTCCCTCCCCTAACTTTCTTCCCGCACTCTCCCTCCCCAATCTCTCTTCCCTCTCCCCGTCTCTCCCCCTACCGCCTCTCTCTCTCCCCCTGTCCCCTTATTCTCCCCCTCTCTCTTACCCACTTTTATTGCACTCTCCTCCTTCTCCCTATATTTTCTCGCCATCTATTCTTCCTCTCTCCTCTACTTCCTCTCTCTCTCTCTCTCTCTCTCTCTCTCTCTCTCTCTCTCTCTCTCTCTCTACTGATCCAGTACAATAAATTTAACTTTTAAACTCCTCTTCCAACGGCTGCCCTTGTCCGTCTTTCTTGTCACTTTGATCGAGAACTCGAGCAATCAACTATGACGTCCCGGCCCCATACTTATAGACAACATTCGGCGATCACGTGACGGAATTGATCAAAAGTCTGCTTTTAGCTCCTCCCACCCAGTACCCATTATCGGCCTTCGCCAATGGTCATTATGGAGATGTAGTTCAAGTCTCGTGTAGCTTTACCCCACTGTATTATTTATGCGTAAAGAGGTGGAGTTAGAAAATCAATACGTGGTAGGGACACGTAATGCTGAACTAGAGTATAGAGAGTTGATACTTCTTGGTGAATCAGTCGTTTGAGACTCCTTGGACTAATAGTAATAGCTGCTAATAGCAGGAAGGTGTAGGAAGTTTTCCCGAGCTCTGAGGATTTACTAGGTTGAGAGAATGAATACTAGACGGTGGGGAAACTCTCAGTACGTTATCTTGATTTCTACTGTCGTTAACATCCAAAATAAACGGCCTACCTCTTATATTCTTTTAGTTGGATATTAACTTCTTGGAATTGTTTTCTTACCTTCCGTCGACCCACCACTGTCCCAGCGATAGTTTTCCTAGATGCAGACACCTGTGCGATCCATTGAGCCCTCAAGAAAATTCGACGACAAGCATTGAAATTTAATTAAGAATTAGCCGTCAACTTTCTTAAAAGCAAAACAGTTTTTGGGTTGGGAGAAAAAGTGTGTGGGGGGCGAGAGTTACTTAAACTACAAAGTTTTGCACGAGTTGACGTCATAGTCATATGTTTTCCGTTTTAGAAAATTGTTAAGAATAAAAGTCAAAGTCGCCATGCCATAAATAAGTTTGCCTAATAAAGAGCTAAGGCCGGCCATCCCCATCGTTCCGAGCGTTGCGTACATCTGCCAAGATTCACTTGCCATAGTCTCGTCCTGGAAGAACCTGCCCCGACAAGGAATGGGCGAAACTCTAAGAATGCCAGAACTGTGAGCAGGCGGAGACATACATTTTCATTAACCAGGCAGCGAGTGGGCGCGGAGCCGGTACCCCGGAGTGTCATTCGTTCATCCCATGGAGGTGAAAGGATAAATTGCCGAGTGAAAGGGTAGAGGAAAAGAGAGGATAAATTGCCCAGTGACAGATGGCAAAATGCAAAGTGCGGGAGGGAGGCATGGGGCCGGCTGGCAATGACATCGGGCTTAGATTTGGTGAGTGCATGCAGGTGAGCTTGAAATAAAACAGTCCTGTTAAACAGGGGCGTGTGTTACAGGTCAAGTGTCGTACCCATGCCCATGTCCGTATGTTACATCTCAAGTGTCGTACCCATGTCCATGTGTTACATGTCAAGTGTCGTACCCATGCCCATGTCCGTATGTTACATCTCAAGTGTCGTACCCATATTCGTGTGTTACATGTCAAGTGTCATACCCATGCCCTTGTCCGTGTGTTACATATCAAGTGTCGTACCCATGTCCGTGTGTTACATGTCAAGTGTCGTAGCCATGTCCGTGTATTACATGTCAAGTGTCGTACCCATATCCATGTGTTACATATCAAGTGTCGTACCCATGTCCATGTGTTACATATCAAGTGTCGTACCCATGTCCGTGTATTACATGTGAAGTGTCGTACCCATGTCCGTGTATTACATGTCAAGTGTCGTAGCCATGTCTGTGTGTTACATGTCAAGTGTCGTACCTATGTCCATGTGTTACATGTCAAGTGTCGTAGCCATGTCCATGTGTTACATATCAAGTGTCGTACCCATATCCATGTGTTACATATCAAGTGTCGTACCCATGTCCGTGTGTTACATGTCAAGTGTCGTAGCCATGTCCGTGTATTAGTGTCGTACCCATGTCCGTGTGTTACATGTCAAGTGTCGTAGCCATGTCCGTGTATTACATGTCAAGTGTCGTACCCATGTCCGTGTATTACATGTCAAGTGTCGTATCCATGTCCGTTTGTTACATGTCAAGTGTCGTACCCATGTCCGTGTGTTACATGTCAAGTGTATTATCCATGCCCATGTCGCAGGTTTTATCTGTAAAAGTTAACTAATATTCCCGCAGTAGCTTTCTACATTCAAAAAGTAAATAAAAAAAAATAAATTTAAAAACTATTGAATGCCTAAGATCTTGAATTATTAACTTTTTTTTGTCTGTGACGAAGACTTTTTAATGTGAATATCCGCGAGTTTCGCTTGCTTTGGGATCTGATGTTTTAACGCTAAAGACTTCATACAGAAGGTAGACGCCTGGCCTAACTCTTGTACAAGTATATAGATTGTAATTTTCTGCTATTTTTCAAGGTGGTGCGAGAATATCTGATGACGCTGATTTATTAACTAAAAAATTAAATCACGCCTTCAGCCTCAGTCGGCCGAGGTCGTAGACATTTAGTCCAAAGGAAAGTTTGATGAACACATGTAGATCTACCTCTTGTTTATTTTTTTAAAGCACTATCCTTGTAGTTTCATTAAACTTAAACCTTAGAAACTTGGGATTTTCTCACGGAATTTTACAAATGATATTTTAAGTCGTACCGAATGATAAGGGACAGCACCCATCCTCTAGGGCAACAAATCACACCAACCAAGGAGACCAATCTTTTATCCCCAGCCCCTCACCCCTCGTGATAACCATCTTTTCCCCCATTTCCTGGCCTCGGCGGAAGGTGACTCGCCATTTTCAGGGGGAGCTAATTTCAAGGTGTCCCGTTTCAGCCCTGTCTAATGTAGTCATCATTTCTCGCCCCTGTCGTCTGGCCGTCATGCCATGGGTTGTCGCCGCCGGCATGTTCCTCGGCCTGGCCTGCACGGGGGCAGGTTTCGATGACTATCTCACCCCCCCCCCCAAGTCCCAATCTATTGAAAGTGGCGATGAAAAGACGTGATAAGGTGGACACGGGAAGGCAGACGCTGAGCTGTAGACGCCTAATTGTCACCGCTTGGATTACTCACCATTGTCAGCCTCCCCATTGTTGCCGGGACTCAAGTCTTTAAACACGGACGCTAATTTGTCAAGTTCCGACCCGATGGTTCGTACCTTGCCCCGTACTATAATATACTGACGAGCTTTACTTCCGGGTCGACTAAACAACTCCACCTTTGACCTGTTTGATTTTGTCTTGATGAACCCCCCTCCCCCCTAAAAAACCCTCATATATTCTTTCTATCTATGAAACTAGTGGTCAAACTAGCTCCCTGATTTCGGGTTGTATGTAAACAAAACGTATATTGGGAGAGAGGGGGTCATTAGTATGCCACCCGTTAGGTTAGCTTTGTCCCAGAACGTTCAGAAAAACTTATCAAATAATTAGTCTGTTACTCTGTGCCCTAACTCCACTAAACGATCATCGTATTAAAGGGGCGAGACTGCCATGTAGAAAGGAAGCTAATAATCAGGGCATGGTAAACCTAAGAAAAGACGAATCGAAGCAACAAATGTATTTCAATAAGTCTTCCTCAGCGAAAAAAAAGTGGGGAAAAAGGAAGTTTGAAAAGAAAAGCGCAAGACCGATGTGTAATCCCAGTTAACACCAACCAGAAACATGTTTCTTCAGGTGACCATTATATCCTGTTTAATAATGTATGAAATGGAATACATGACGCACTGCATCCATTTAGTGCTACCAATTCGTGAAATAAGTGTGTTCTCTTTGAAAGCTCAAAATATCAAGTTTCACAATTTGACAACCCTCACTCAAAATTATTTCAATTGTTCTTCTCTTATTTGTATCATAAAATGAATCTACGTGTCGGAGTTGTACACTTTATGGTCTCCAGTTTTGTCTTGTTATTTATCTACGAGCCAAATACCCGTGCTACGCTACGGGGTAGGCACAATAAGAATAACTTTATTTGGTTTTTGGTCTCAAATTCTCCTTAAAAATGAACGTAAACGCATCTGGAAATTAGGGTAGTGATAAATCAAACCCCTTCTTAATAAAAACAAAGATAAGTGTGTCGAGTAAAATAAACATATTATTAGTTTAAATATTACACATCAATTTTGGTATTTCTGCTTTAATATAGCAACATCATTATCATCCGTGGCTCTACAGCACATGTAGGGCCCTGGCTTGCTCAACCACATCCTTCCATTCAGATCGATTGATGGCTTTCTTTCACCATGCTCGAACCCCTTTATAACGCATGCTATATACACTACCGGAATAACAAATGTCGTTAACAGTTACCAAAAGATAACGGGCAAAGTTCACTTTCTTTTCACGTGAATCAAAACATGAAAACAATATCTTTCCACAGGATTTCTTTGGTTCTTATAAATAGCTCGCTAAACACCCATTTCATTTATAATCTAAGCATAAAATTAGTTCAAGACGAATAGGATATTTTTAGCCAGATAATATTTGTGAATATTGTGGCTTGGGGAGAGTAGAAAATATGGTTTACTTGTTTTAAAGGCACATGTTCCTTTAACGTGAATAAAAACATAAGAACAATGCTGCTTTTTTAGAAAATGGTGAGAAATTGATCTTCTTATAAATTTTATGTCAATCATTATATATTCCCGCACATTTTTTCTAATCGTAACAATTCACTTTATATCAATCTTTTTTCCCGTTGTATACTATTCATCTAATAAACTCAAAACAGCTTGGCACAAAATGAATTGTTGTCAGTGTTTTTCGGCATAATACGCACTTCCTTATGCTAGATCCTATGTATAAGTCGTAATACCCGTGAAATTTCTTTACACTTGATATATTTACACCTTAAAGAACAGTTTTTACCCGAAGCGTATGTCATGCAACCGCATTGTTCGAGAAATGTACCCAATTTCTTAAATGGATTTTTCATCATTTGTTAGGTCTTAGAGTAAAATACATGTGTTAAGATTACTTTTTTCATTGGAAAAGCTCTCCAAAACAGTATTTCTATTTCTAGGCTAGGCATGCCCTTAGTCAAATGAATAGGATTTTTTTTTTGCGCCAGATACTTTACTTTAGTTATGCAAATAGTATTTTCTATTTGGTGGTTGGACACTTCGACACCGGACGATCCGACCCCGGACGGTTCGACCCTGGCAGTTTGACCACAGGACGTTTTGTCCCCGGTCGTTTCGACTCCGGTTGGTTTGACCACGGAAGGTTCGACCCCGGGGTGATTCGATCCCGGACAATTCCGCCAAGGGACGTTTCGACCCCGAACGTTTCAACCCCTTTCTATCTACACCGTAGAAAATTATTATTATTTTTGTTTGTATATATAATTTTAAAAATACTGGTTGTCATGTTAGAGGCGCAACATTAGCAGACATAGAAATAACCAAATCACACACACATACGCACATAGCCCCTCCCCCCACACACACAAACTTGCACCAATAGAAAACTCTACAGTTTTAACCATAACACGTACCATA
>MUZC01004804.1:547916-611893 GCA_002072015.1 Radix auricularia | reverse complement strand
CTGCTATTTAACTTACAACAGTGTATAAATGCTTATACACGTACCATTTTTTAAATTTAAAATCCCTGAGCGTTTACTTTCAATACGAATTTCCTTAATGCCAGTTTATAATGAAATCGATCCAAAACACTCACTTGTATTAAGTAAGCACATAAGAGAAATACCTCTTCCTCCTAACAAATATTTGCAATTGTTTTTTTTAATGATAAATCACTCGTTGAATGCTTCAAAAGCGGTTACGTGTTAATTTTTCTTTAAGAAATTTTTATTCTCTGTAATTTTGACTTGTTATAAGCCAGTATAAAATTTGTCTCCATCCGATTATATACATAGATGTATAAAAGCTTATATTAAAATGTAAAATTGATAATTCGTCTTCAATTAAATATCTTCTTTACATTTATTTCTATAGCTATTTAACGGTGACTAAGGGAAATTCGTTCGAACCATTTTCGTATGATTTTATTATTGTAAAATACAATTAAAATGTTTAGAAAGGTTCCATTTCCTTTACAAATAAAAATGCACCAATCTTACCCAATTACATACTATAACTATAAATAATGCAATTTCAACAGCGACTATTTTCCATTGTGGCAATTCATGCGAGTAATTATCCAACTAATATGCGCAATGGCTCATTTCTTCTAAAATCAAACATAAAGTAAAAACCATCTCTGAAAAAATGATTGGAGATTGATCTTCTCATTAACAGTTTTTTAAGTCACATTCAATGACTTACCGTTATCTTTTATTCAAGCACCCATGCAGATCGCATCGGCAGAAACTTGTGTTCATAAAATTAACGGAATCTTTCATAATCCAGTGCATACTTTAACTATACATACAAGATTACGTGGTAACGTCTTTTCAATATTTAATTTCTCTCTAAGCAATCTATGAAATAAATCGTTATTTCACAACTAATACAAACACACAGACGCACATACACACATACACATAAACACACTCGCACACATGCATATTCACACACTCGGATTATAATCAAGATAAAAAGTAACATCAAATAAATTAATATAATAAAAGCTTCATGACGCCACTTAATGTATTTTTTTACGGCGCGCAAAACCACACCCTCTGTTAATCTCAAACCCAAAATCATTATGATTTTACGTCTATATTTTCAATTTAAAAAAAAGTTAGCAAGAGTTGCGTGGTATAGGGGCTTCACACACACACACACGGACGCGCTTAGGCGCATTATTATATAGATTATAATCTATAATACCTTCTTAAGTCATCTAATGTATAATGTAGGCTGCCCATTGACTTGGGTGGCATATGATTCTCCCATAGTTTTTAGTGCGAGCCCAACCTTTGTTAGGAGTGCAGCCCAAAACTCGTGTCCCCATATCATTCCATCAATGTCCAGCGGCCCGACACCAGGGACTATTAGTGGTATAATCAAGGCTACCAGAGGTGGAAGTTGGGCCCTCGGAGGGATCAATTAGTCCTGCTGTTTTGGGGGTGGCGCTCGGGGGCCCTTTTAGTTGAATAAAGAATGGAGCGGTAGAAAACCCCCGCAAGCCCTAAGGCTTAAAAAAAGATTTATGTCAGGCGGCGGGAGGGGTGCGTATGACAGGGGTCGTTATATGGATGGCCTGAAATAATCGCTGCACAATTATGTTGTGGTCATGGTAATATAGAGGTAAGTCTAGGATTGTACAGACTTTTCTAACCGTGACTACTATTCCTTGCGTTTAATCAGGACTGTAGTTCGTCTCAAGACATACTTTTATTTGACTGCAACGATTGACTAACGTATTTAGATTATATTATTCATCAGTTAATTTAGTACCGCCTTATAAATACTGTTTGAAGTTGAAAGGGGTATCAATCATTTCGTTTGCACTGGTCGTCTCTCTACCAGAGTGACGTAACGAAATCGTTTCATGTAGGCAAAAAGAGTGAGTAGGACGAGTCTAAATGATAGATCATTGGGTAGGTCTTCTGGATTGATTCATTTAATTTCATCCCTGGAAGCTCAATGAGCTGGTTGGTTTGAGATTATCGAACGGTTACAAGATTAATGTCGGCGGCAGCGTTATTCGGCAGGCGGGGCGGGATGGGGGTGGTGTTTAGGTCATCCCATGTCACAAGTCACACGCCGGCAGCTGTCGTGACCAGAGAACGTGGCCCAAGTCGGACGGCCCGCCCAAACGACCGGTGCTGCCTAAATATTTGATTAACGAAATGGACCGGGGAACCGACTAATGGAGAAAAGACGAGATTTTCGGCGGCTCCCGTTTCGTCCATTAAAAATTGACACAACGGCGATCGTAAGACAATCGGGTTAGGCGCGCCTTATTGGATTAGCGGACTCGGAGACACGGTAGAGCGCTGTGCCCAATCTTTGGTGTGGACGTAATGGCGCCGGGGATTCGAGGAGTGTACACTGGGGAAAAGAGGGTGAAAGGGACTTTTTAAAAAAAAACAAATAAAGATACAATGTATTCGTGAATGCTTAATTCGCCGATACACGCCCAGGTTGTATTTTAATTATGTAGCAGTATTTGTAGCAGAGTTGGTGGGGACAGAAATAACAGTGCTCAGTGCACTGATAATATAGCTATAAGATTATGGAAGTTCGGTCTATGGAATATAATAAATGTGTTCTAAGGTTGTTTTGCCCATTTGCGTTTAAAAAAAATATTTTTAAAAAAACAAAACAAAAAACAAAAAAACACGAAATCTTTGACATAAAGATGACCCGTAGATCATCTCGCGATATTTATTAAAAACGAGAATAATTAATGTTCACCACGTAGAGTTTATGTTTTCATGCTCAAGTACGAAATGAGGTTCAGTAGTAATTGCTTATCTCTCCACAAAGGTTAGCCATGCAAACTGATGAACACAGTGCTCCTAATGTCGGTGGGGTTGCAGGAGTTGCTGCCCTATGATTGCCTTACATTGCCTTACCATGACAAAGTTTGAACATCAAACTCTGTAGTTGGCTAAAATTGTTGACACTCTGTGTTTAAAAAAAATCACGTGTAATTGTGCATGGAATATTTTAGTGGTACAGCTACATATGGTGGTTGTGTAAAATCTGAGTAGGGTGTATGCATACGTGAAGTCTGAAGGAACACAGTATTACTATATTTTTAAATTAAAATTAATGTAAACAAATTGGAACAACGAGATGTTTATTTGGCCTGGCCTGCATGTAAATATGAATACATATATTGTAATAATCAGTTTATACAAGACCGCACTTGCTGTATCCTATCCCCGCTTCACATTTATGAAACCAAGTTGTGCTTTTCATAGACATCTCTACTCGTAATCAGTGTTCTCTCTTAGGTTTGTTGTTCCGTGTGCAAAGTAAAAAAAATGTATGCGGTATTTTAGAAAGTTATCTGCGTGGTAGTTCTAAACTGCAGCGCGACGTCGGTTAGATATCTGCGCAGACTAAAGGGAACATTGCTCGTTATATGGGCAAAATAAACTCTCTTGTTACTTGATCTGTGTTTTCTAATTCATATCGGCCCTCTTTCACTTCCATGTTTTTTTTTTTTTATTTTGTCATGTCACAGAGTGGACACATTGTATTCATCACAACCAGAGACAAATGGGGAATTAGGGCACTCAGTAGGCTTAGGGACCGTAATATGACAGACAATGTGGGCCGTTAATTTATCGACAACAGCGATTCGGGATGTCACGGGTTAGGGTGTGGGGGAGGCGCGTTATTTAGGGCGCAACGTAACAATTAATCAAACTTAAGCTGTTGGGTGGTGGCGGGGCTGGAGGTGGTGCAGTACCAGCCGCTGTGTGAATTATGTTTTGTGACGTAATGCATGACACCTCAGCAACCTCGAAGTACCAACTAATCCGCAGTTAAGGGGTTGTTTTAAAATCATCTGTCAAAAATACAGCTGGATCTTAAAATTAGAAAATGTACATTGATTTCCTCATCTATATCAAAGATTTCTGATTGCTGTTATTTGAGAATAGAAACTCAATCTTGTGTATTATAACATAGGATTACATTTTGATGTATGTTTGTTTGTTTTTTTTGTTTGCTTTTTGCCATGATGAATGATTCTTCCAAGGTACGGGAGAGTGTATGGTCATTGCCGTGTTGCTGAAAGACTTTCAGGATAACATGTGCCCCCAAAGCTAACCATTGTCTCTTACCTTCATGTTCCCACAGGTGCTCGCCTACATAGACTTTCTCCATGGCAAGTGGAACTTCTCCGAGATCCGAGCCATCTTCTCCCGGCGCTATCTGCTACAGAACATCGCCATCGAGATTTTCATGGCTAATAGAAGTAAGTCACGTGTTTTAGTCGTCTAATCAGGGCTATATATCATTGGGAGCATTTCAATGGGATGCTTAGAATAAATAAAGAAATTAAGGAATTTTCATCATAAATATCTGAAAGTTCCTGGCGCCAAAACGTCAATTTCAAAATTGGATGCTAATTCGTTTGACTCTAATATTGAATTGATATTGAACTGAAAAAATCAAGAGATTGAAAATCTGAGAATGAGACAACGTTGAGCTGGTATATCTGTAATTGATTTTTTAACTTTGTCAACCGCTCCTGTTAAAATGTATTTTAAAATACATTTACTAATGTAATGCCTCAGTGAGATATATTTAAATCCTTTGCTATCATACCCGAAAGATTACCCTCTATAATACCTGAGAGATTATGTACATGCTTTTCCTCTATAATACCTGAGAGATTATGTACATGCTTTCCCCTCTATAATACCTGAGAGATTGTGTACATGCTTTCCCTCTATAATACCTGAGAGATTATGTACATGCTTTCCCTCTATAATACCTCAGAGATTATGTACATGCTTTCCCCTTTATAATACCTGAGAGATTGTGTACATGCTTTCCCCTCTATAATACCTGAGAGATTATGTACATGCTTTCCCCTCTATAATACCTGAGAGATTATTTACATACTTTCCCCTATATAATACCTGATAGATTGTGTACATGCTTTCCCCTCTATAATACCTGAGAGATTATGTACATGCTTTCCCCTCTATTATACCTGAGAGATTATGTACATGCTTTCCCTCTATAGTACCCGAGAGATTATCTGCATGCTTTCTTTCCCCTGTAGTTTCTGAGAGATTGTGTACATGCGTTCCCCTCTATAATGCTTGAGAGATTATGTACATATTTCCCCATTATAATGCCTGTGTGAGAGATTGTTCCTGTCCATAAATCATTGCGTCGGAAGGTTATACATCAACAAACGCTTGTTTCGTGCGTCTCTAATTGCCATTGCTCACCTTTGTTACAGTATCCCTATCATATTGTTGTATCATTGTTCAAAGTCCTACCATAATAATTGATCTAAGGCAGGGGTCTCCAAACTTTTTTGCCGGAGGGCCGCATCAAATTTCAAGCAGCAGATTTGGGCCCGAATGTTTGTTTGTTTTTTTCTTGTTTTTTTTTTGTAGACTATACGTAAAAGTTGTATCTTTCTTAGATTAAAAGGTCTTCAGGGGTCGTATGAGAAGGTCTTGCGGGTCGCATATGGCCCGCGGGCCGTAGTTTTTCGACCATTGATCTAAAGGATAGTAGATTTCGTAAAGTGTTTCTCTAACAACATCAACGAATGCTCCCAAGTGCTGCTATCAAACCAGAGCGCTAATACACTGATTCTGCTCAAACCCCCGAACCAACCGGCACTGTTTCAGTCCCAACTGTTGCGACCTGAAGACCGAGCCAACGCAATAACCCGTCGATGACAATCGTTTTGATGGAATAACCTTGCTGGATGAATCCTAATAACGCGTAACCGGGAGAAGTTGGTTACCCCAGGTCGGGCTGTGGTCGTTGACGGACAGGTACGGGCCGAGATTGACGTGCAGATAACTTTGATGTAACGTATCAATACCATGGATGTCTGGCCTAGAAATTGCCTTCAGTCTGAGATGGCTATCTGCAATGAGGAGCGGGATGGAGAGGTTGGTTAAAGGGGGGGGGAGGGTAAGATATAGAATGAACACGAGAAAAGTAAATACAAAAATGAAATAAAAGTAATTACGCTCTTTTTTGGGAATCAATTAAGCTGTCAGTTTTTTTTTTTTTTTTTTTTTTTTTTTGCTACGTAATAAAAATGTTGTTTGTAGGCATAAATAAAAGCGCTTTGTCAAAAGTTCTTGTTATATTCTCATGGAGACTTTGGTTGTGTGTGCACAAGATAGAATCCACGTTTGCTCCAGATCTTATTGTGTTCTTGTATAGGCAAAGTTTTGTGCTCCTCAGCACTGAGGGGGTTTCTCCCCAGATGTTATTGGTATGTTGCCTTGTGGTGGTTCGGGGTATATTTATATCTTACTAGGGGATGACATAGTTTAAAGTGGAGATAATTCAAAAGTGCAGTTAAAAGTTGACTTGTCAGAGTCTTGGAAAAGTCGACTTGTCAGAGTCTGGGAAAAGTCGACTAGTCTTGGAAAAGTTGACTTGTCAGAGTCTGGGAAAAGTCGACTTGTCAGAGTCTTGGAAAAGTCGACTTGTCAGAGTCTTGGAAAAGTCGACTAGTCTTGGAAAAGTCGACTAGTCTTGGAAAAGTCGACTAGTCTTGGAAAAGTCAACTAGTCTTGGAAAAGTCGACTAGTCTTGGAAAAGTCGACTTGTCAGAGTCTTGAAAAAGTCGACTTGTCAGAGTCTTGGAAAAGTCGACTAGTCTTGGAAAAGTCGACTTGTCAGAGTCTATGAAATGTCGATTTGTCAAAGTGTGTGAAAAGTCGACTTTTTAGAGTCTTGAGTCGACTTGTCAGAGTCTTGGAAAAATTATATGCATTATAGTCAAAACATTTTATGCCTTTTTTTTTACATACATGTCTTCATCAGGAAAATAATCCGTATTATAATATTTCCTGGTCCACAGCTGCCGTTATGTTTTCCTTCCCCGACCACGTGACTGTCCAGAAGGTCATCAACGCCTTGCCCAGAGTTGGCGTTGGCATCAAATACGGATTGAATCAAACAAGGTAAGTACGAGAACCTGTCCTGTCAACGTCACTCAATTGCTTGGTGTCTCGTCTCAGGGTACAATCCCACGAGCAGGTCACACTCACCTCTGTCTCGTCTGGTGGTACAATCCCACGAGCAGGTCACACTCACCTCTGTTATTAACAGATAAATTAGAGCCAAGGTAAATGGCGTTTTCCATAGTTACGTGCCATGATAAATCAAAGGGATAAAGCATGCATAAAAAATTGCCAATTATTTTTACACGTCATTAAACTCATTAAACTCACGTTTAAAAAATATATAATCAATGTCTTTAAGTGTGCTACAGACTGCGAGATTGGTTATCTGTAATTAATCATTGCAAGATTTTATTCTGGTGTCCATTAACATAGCAAAGTAGTAATAATACAAAGGTAGTAAATTCTTACTTAGAAATACAACGCAACAACTATGGAATCAGATAGACAGGGATAATAACATATTTTTTCCATTTGCAAGAAAAAACAGATAAAAGTCCCCATACATCTCGTCTGGCATTCGAGTGTGGAATGGGGTGTCTGAACAAGCCAGGAATACTATCACACTATCAACTTTCAAAACTATACTAAAAATGCAAGACTAGACATAAACCATGGATAAGCGTAGGATGCAACAATCTTCTATATAGAAGGAGCGTCTGTAATAGATAAGATAAAATAATAAGCCTGATTGCAGTCTTAACCCCAATTTTTTTCACTAAAATAATAGTATTGGTCTCTGTAGCGGGTCACACATTGGACCCCTGAAGTGGACCTTTACATTAAGTTGCAGAAGTCTGTCCTTGCAGTGGATTCTTACACTCAAAAACTCTCATTGTTATGGCTTATATGCACATAAAAAAGACGTTTTATCAAACAGCCAGAAGTCTTGTTATTCAGGTAAGAACATGCTAGCAACGATTTCACCTTGTTGGTTGGCCATTGAAAAGATAGTTTAAATAAATCTTCTCGTCCTTTATTATTATAATACACTAAGCTGCGACAAAGCTTTACAACATATATAAGACAAGAAACACACACGGGTGATAGATAATCTTTGATGTAAATTTAATGTCAACACTTTTGTTTTTATTATAGGTAGTGATGAAGGCACTTGACGAAACGTCTACAAATTTCGTTGTCTATTCAGAAAGCTTAAATTTTATTTTATTCACACTGATCTGTCGTGTCCCTTTCAATCCATCATTAACAAATACATCAACCAAAATAGATTGGTGCGTCTTAAGTGTGGTGCCCGTGCCGTGAGGAAGTTCAATCTTTTTGGTCACATTGAAACTATAAGGCATTTAGAGATATCTAATTCAAGGACCTCTGCCCCACTCTCCCCTGCGGGTTTAGAATGTGGTGCTCTCCCAAAAACAACAAATCTGACTTGGCAGGAAATGATACCTCTCCTGATAAAGAAGAAAACATGCGCGTTCGGGGGACACACACATCTTTTTTTAACCCCCGTAATGATCCACTGCAAATCAAATGTTTGGCCCCAGTTACGTGACCCAATGTAAGGACTCAATTCAAGGACCAAATGTACGGTCCCGCTTCAGGGACCCAGTGTTAGTACCCACTGCAGGGACCCAATATAACGTCCCACTTCAGGGATCCAATGAATAGATCCACTGCATGTACCCAATGTAAGGACCCATTTCAGTTACCCTGTCTAAGGACCCACTTCAAGGACCCTATCTAAGGACCCACTTCAGGGGCCAAATGTAAGGACCCACTTCAGGGACCCTATCTAAGGACCCACTTCAAGGAACCTATCTAAGGACCTACTGGATCAACCACCAAACAACCAATCCCTTCGCCAGTTTATGACTTTCACCTGTCACAGCAGGAACACATGGTCGTGAAGTGGTAACATAATTATCAAACTTAACCAGATACGTGAACGTTACACTTCGTCTGATCAAAGTTGGTGTAGGCCCTGTTATGAGACTCCTCAAGGAGTTTGACGTTTTTGTTAGCTAACATTAATTGTTGACTGGTGTACATCGGGTGTTGAAGCTTGTGAAGCTAAGGGTGGGAATGGCTGTCATTTATGGGGAGTGGAACAAAGTTGATTGGACATTTGACAATTCTTTTTAACATAGCTCGTCAAGATATCTTCTTTAGCATTGTCATGTACTTTTTTTTAAAAGAAAAGAAAGTAATTTTGTAAGTATGGGTAAAAACAAAACAACTGACCTTTGGTTAATAAAAATTACATCAAACAACAACAAAAATAATAATAAAGTTTGCTATTAGGTATCTTGGCAGTGGATAGTTAAGTGTGTGTCCAGTTACTGGTTTAACATTGCTATACCAGGTGTCATGACAGGAGGTAGTTGCATGTGTCCGGTTACTGGTTCAACCTTGCTATACCAGGTGTCATGACAGGTGATAGTTGGGTGTGTATCCAGTTACTGGTTTAACATTGCTACCAGGTATCATATCAGGAGGTAGTTGCATGTGTCCAGTTACTGGTTTAACATTGCTACCAGGTGTCATGACAAGAGGTAGTTGTGTGTGTCCGGTTACTGGTTCAACCTTGCTATACCAGGTGTCATAACAGGTGATAGTTTTGTGTGTGTCCAGTTACTGGTTTAACATTGCTACCCGGTGTCATAACAGGAGGTAGTTGCGTGTGTCCAGTTACTGGTTCATCATTGCTATACCAGGTGTCATGACAGGTAATAGTTCCGTGTGTGTCCAGTTACTGGTTTAACATTGCTACCAGGTGTCATAACAGGAGGTAGCTGCGTGTGTCCAGTTACTGGTTCAACACTGCTACCAGGTGTCATGACAGGTGATAGTTGCGTGTGTGTCCAGTTACTGGTTTAACATTGCTATACCAGGTTCATGACAGGTGATAGTTGCGTGTGTGTCCAGTTACTGGTTTAAGATTGCTACCAGGTGTCATGACAGGTGATAGTTGCGTGTGTGTCCAGTTACTGGTTTAACATTGCTACCAGGTGTCATAACAGGAGGTAGTTGCATGTGTCCAGTTACTGGTTTAAGATTGCTACCAGGTGTTGTGACAGGTGATAGTTGCGTGTATGTCCAGTTACTGGTTTAACATTGCTATACCAGGTGTCATGACAGGTGATAGTTGCGTGTGTGTCCGGTTACTGGTTCAACCTTGCTATACCAGGTGTCATGACAGGTGATAGTGGGGTGTGTATCCAGTTACTGGTTTAACATTGCTACCAGGTGTCATAACAGGAGGTAGCTGCGTGTGTCCAGTTACTGGTTCAACACTGCTACCAGGTGTCATGACAGGTGATAGTTGCGTGTGTGTCCAGTTACTGGTTTAACATTGCTACCAGGTGTCATAACAGGAGGTAGTTGCATGTGTCCAGTTACTGGTTTAACATTGCTACCAGGTGTCATAACAGGAGGTAGCTGCGTGTGTCCAGCTACTGGTTCAACATTGCTACCAGGTGTCATGACAGGTGATAGTTTTGTGTGTGTCCAGTTACTGGCTTAACATTGCTACCAGGTGTCATAACAGGAGGTAGTTGCATGTGTCCAGTTACTGGTTCATCATTGCTATACCAAGTGTCATGACAGGTGATAGTTGCGTGTGTGTCCAGTTACTGGTTTAACATTGCTATACCAGGTTCATGACAGGTGATAGTTGCGTGTGTGTCCAGTTACTGGTTTAAGATTGCTACCAGGTGTCGTGACAGGTGATAGTTGGGTGTGTATCCAGTTACTGGTTTAACATTGCTACCAGGTGTCATAACAGGAGGTAGTTGCATGTGTCCAGCTACTGGTTTAACATTGACCAATCAGGAAGGGGTGGGCCGCTGTAAATTCCCACATAACTTATAATTTCAGTATTTAATGTTTAAATTGGTAATGTAAAGGTAAAAATAAATGATAATATACATAGGTAAGATTTCAATAAGGCCAGGTAGACAGAAATGAATTGAACAATAAACATATCAGCAAGAAGCTTTTTTTTTTTCATTAACCACACAGCAGCAAAATAAAAGATAAACACAATTTTTGAAAAGTATAACAAAAATTTAGAATACAAACTTCAATATCAGAACATGATGAAATTCATGAAGCATATTTCTGATGTGGGTAACTCTTTACTTGTTGAAAGTTAAGCCAAAATAATAACGTTATTATCTGTTCCCATTCAAGATTAGTATTCTTTATGAAGGGAATGCATAGATATTTAATTTTAAGGAAAACATATATATATAGAGAGAGAGTGCCGCGGTGGTCTCATTGGTAGCGCGCTGGACTGCCGAACCTCGGTATTGGCTAGGCCCCCAGGTCATTGCGCTAGCCACACAATCCCATGCTTGTAATGGTGGCTAATTAAATTTGTGAACGCTACTTCACGTGCCCTACAGTCCGACATGGACTGAAAAGGGGGTTATTTTTTTATTTTATATATATATATATACTTTTATTTAAAGTTTTAATTGTAACCAGGGCTGTTTGACATCCTTGGTGTATGTCCATTGTGACATAACATCTATCTACTCATACGTGTCCAATGTCTGTACTGATCATTTCCCCAGACGTGTGTCCCTGGCATCTGGCAAGCAGCTTTTCAAGCTGTCCAACATGACACAGAAGTGGCAGAAACGGGAGATCTCAAACTTTGATTACATCATGTACCTCAACACTATAGCAGGTGAGCCAGAAGGTTATTGCCGTCATATCGTCACCTTCCACGCAATGGGTGTTTGGGAGTGTCCAGAGTGTGCACTTGCATAACGTCATTCAAATGAATGAAATACTTAAAGGCTGGGTCTTCTGCTAATATCCTCACTGCAATAGTTAGGTTTTTGGTCAACATCCTCACTGCAATAGTTGGGTTTTTGGTCAACATCCTCACTGCAATAGTTGGGTTTTTGGTCAACATCCTCACTGCAATAGTTAGGTTTTTGGTCAACATCCTCACTGCAATAGTTAGGTTTTTGGTCAACATCCTCACTGCAAAGTTAGGTTTTTGGTCAACATCCTCACTACAATAGTTAGGTTTTTGGTCAACATCCTCACTGCAATAGTTAGGTTTTTGGTCAACATCCTCACTGCATCAGTTAGGTTTTTGGTCAATGGTTTTTTTTTAATATTTTTTTTTTTAATTCAGCATTCTCACTGCTATAGTTAGTTTATTGGTGAGCAATCCTTCTAACATTTGGTATCGGTCAACATCCACGCTCAGGCTACCAATGTACAGATAATCAAATTTGTTATAAGCGTGTTGCAACATCTGGAACAAAATGTTGGCCAAAATGAAAAGAACAACTGCAAATCTCCGTCATTAGCTGTCAAGATAAGCATGTCCTCTTATGAAACAGCAAAGGCAAACTTTGATTACATGTGGGTAAGAATATCAGCAAATAGAGCGGATTTTTAAAAAGTTTTGACAGTTCATTTTGATCCCAGCTGACAGGTGCTCAAACTGTCTCAAGAATGTCACAGCAGAGATTAAATTCCTAACACCAGTCTAACGTTGTATCACAGTAGAAATATCTTGTATCAGACATTGCCCTGATGGTCTGAGAAAACCAGGGCACTTGGCTGGCTACTCTGTGAGCCAAAGGGCAAGGGTCAGGAAGTCAGAACATGTTGTCTCACTCCTCGGGTAGTGGGCATGTTGGCCAATAGCCCATGGTTCAAAATTGGTTCAAATTGTGATTTTAAGTTACATAACTAATGGTGATGTTTGGAAGACGCCTTAAGTTATCTGGTGATTTCAAACATAATTTTTTTAAAAAAAACGTAAAAAAGAAGTTTCTGATTACATATTCTTTATATACAAGACATAACTATAAGGATGTTAATTATAATACACAGGGCAGAACAGACCCAAATTACAAAATTCCAGTTATGTCTCCTAAAACGTGTTTAATATAATGCGCACCCGATCGTGAATATATTTTTAGAAAGTATTGTCAATATAAGGCGCACCTTATTGCCCGACAGGAAAGGTTGTTGAACATAATATGCACCACGACACTCTCTCAAAAATTAACATGATACATAGAGATAAATGAAATAATTTTAAAATTCAATAATTCAATCACAGCACATCATTTTTATCATCGGCATAAGTCTGCCTGCAAAATTTCAGCTCACTAGCTTACGAGGAAGTGGGTTAAAAATCGATCCAAAGTTTTTTTAGAAACCAAGGGCTCAATCAGACACCACAAGTTAATATAAAGAATTTTAAAAACCACCTCACCACCTTAAAATTCTTAAAACAATCATTTTACATTAATATTTTTCAAGAAGTGTATTTATTTATTTGTATGTCTATTTGATCCGCCATTCTAGCAAACATCACTCCTAACTAGTTAAAAAAATGAAGTACCCTTCAAAGGGACTAATTAATACTGTTGTAAATAATATGTTGAAACACGTTTAAATATAAATGTGTAGGTGAATCAGAGCAAAGATACTCTTAAAAAATTAAGTTAAAAACCAATTATTAGTTGGAGCAAATAACAAAGGATTATAAATAATTGTGAAAGTAAATGGCTAATATCCCTTCTAGTCATTTCTGTGTTTTCCCTTAAACAATGATTTCTGTTTAAAATTGTTTCCAACTTACTTGCTGATTCTGTTAACATAGTTTAAAGGGGTTGAACGTAATCTGTTTAAATGTTTAAGTAAGTAGCTTTAAGTTATTGTAACAGACATCGAGTGAAATGTTAGCAGTCTGACTGGCGGTGGCATTTGACTGACATCATAGATAAGACGATTGGTTAAGCATGACAATTTCTTTGAAATTTCATTTTTTTAGCTATTCTTTTAACAACAAAATGAATTGAACATTCTCCGTATTATAAATATTTAAATTAGAAACCTTAAGTTTTATATATATTTTTTTTTAAATTTACCGTAAAAATAATATTTGAAAAATTATTCAATAAAATCGAATGAAGTGCATTTAATACAAGAGCACAAATAAGTAATGGACCTATCTTGATTATAATTTATATGATTTCTTTTAGGAGCATACCCATTTTAAAAGTAATTATCATTTTTTTAATTAAAAAAATTCACTTGAAATTCTCAAGTAAATGAAATACTACTATTAAATAAAAGTAAGTAATAAACAAAAATAAATTTCAAGTTATTAAAATACTGTCTTAATTGAGACCATCTGAGCTTATAATATATTCAAAATATGCAAGGAAAGGTCATATTTATTTTGATATGCTATCCATGACGCGTCTGTCAATCTCAGCTCAATCCGTGACAGCTCTGTCAATTTCAGCTCAATCCATGACATCTCTGTCAATTTCAGCTCAATCCATGACATCTCTATCGATTTCAGCTCAAGCTGATTTAGATTTAATTTGTCATTATAACTATAACAGTAACACTAAACAGTTGGACAGTTTTGATCAGTATCTGTATAAAAACATTATTATTCGTCTGTTTCGCTTTCATTTAATTTCATATACTAAGAAGACCCCCTCAAACATTGGCGACTCCATAGTAAATACAACAGGCATTCAAGTCACGGGCTTAATCTTTATAAGAATTCAATTGGCCTAACCCCGCCATGAAATGTCAGGACCTACCGTTTTTTTCTCCCCCACCCCTCCCCCACAATTGCATACACTAATATTAAAATGACCGTAAAAGAAAGTCTACAACTAAATGTGAGTGTGTTCTTTTTAGGAATCTACTCAGCCCACATTTTTATGCTATTGTTATTATATTTTTTAAATGTATTTTTTAAGGAGTGCGTGGGGAGGGGCGGGGTGTTGTTACAGCGATTCCTGAAGGCGCCTGCCTTTGTTTACCCTTTTTTGGATTCGATCACTCCATGTTTTGAGTTAAAATTTCTTGGACACTGTTATGACTTCCTCCTAGCGCAGATGTTTGGTTTCAGCAGTCCACCGACATGTTGCCAGGATACAGATGGATCTTGATATTTTAAATATGTCATCCTACGGTTGGTTGTATGCAGCTCACGGCAGTCTACAATAGGGATAGGTGTGTGAGTGTGGTTGAACAATATTAAAATGATCCTGTAGAAAGATGTGTGGTTGAACAATATTAACATGATCCTGATCCTGTAGAAAGATGTGTGGTTAAACAATATTAAAATGATCATGTAGAAAGATGTGTGGTTGAACAATAATAAAATGATCCTGTAGAAAGATGTGTGGTTGAACAATATTAAAATGATCCTGTAGAAAGATGTGTGGCTGAAAAATATTAAAATGATCCTGTAGAAAGATGTGTGGCTGAACAATATTAAAATGATCCTGTAGAAAGATGTGTGGTTGAACAATATTAAAATGATCCTGTAGAAAGATGTGTTGTTGAACAATATTAAAATGATCCTGTAGAAAGATGTGTGGTTGAACAATATTAAAATGATCCTGTAGAAAGATGTGTGGTTGAACAATATTAAAATGATCCTGATCCTGTAGAAAGATGTGTGGTTGAACAATATTAAAATGATCCTGTAGAAAGATGTGTGGTTGAACAATATGAAAATGATCCTGATCCTGTAGAAAGATGTGTGGTTGAGCAATATTAAAATGATCAAGTAGAAAGATGTGTGGTTGAACAATATTAAAATGATCATGGTTGAACAATAATAAAATGATCCTGTAGAAAGATGTGTGGTTGAACAATATTAAAATGATCCTGTAGAAAGATGTGTGGTTGAACAATATTAAAAAGATCCTGTAGAAAGATGTGTGGCTGAACAATATTAAAATGATCCTGTAGAAAGATGTGTGGTTGAACAATATTAACATGATCCTGTAGAAAGATGTGCCGATTATTTATGGTGGATTATTTTCTCTTGTTAACTGAAAGGAGTTGATCTGGTCCCCACCCACCACTCAAAACTACAGCCTATTCCCAGAGACTTGATCTGATGCCGACCCCCCCCCCCCCAACCCGTAGATTTCTGTGTGATAGGCCCCAGCAGATGCCTTACTCTTTCAAGCCATGGATACATTCGGACACTATCTCAGGGAACTTTGACGGAATGTGGATAAGCCAACTAGCAACAGTTTTTAAATATTTTTTTTTTATTTTGATATCTCTATGAAGGAAACCAATATTGCACGTGACAAGACTGGGTCTTTTACTATCATTTTATGTCACATTGAATTGTCTTCCCTAGAATTGTATTGTCTTAAGCTGAACTAAAACTGTCCTTACTACCAGCCCCATGGACATTGTTAATAATTGAACAAAACCCTATTTATATAAGTCATATCTTTACAGAGAAGTGTACTTATTTTTGTTTGTCCTCCTAAGCACATAATCCTCATATATTTTTATACAGAACTGGTCTGACTTTACAATTTTGTATCAAGTTTGTTGCTAACATGAGCACACTTTACAGTTTTTTATGATTCAGTTTTATTTGTCCAGAGATATATTGTGTCACAGTTTTGTTAAAAATGAAGCATTGAATATTCATACAACTTAACAGAGAGCTTGCCAGCTATTGATGGACTGCTATTAAATTTATTCTAAACTCTATCCTTGAGATTAGTCTCTGAAATTTTAAAAAATAATTTGTACACCTTCAAGAAGTGTTACATTGTCTTCAGGTCGAACCTACAATGACCTGAACCAGTACCCAGTGTTTCCATGGGTCTTGGTCAACTATGACACTGACCAGCTGGACTTGAGCAGTGCAAACACTTACAGGGACCTGTCCAAGGTAAAAAAAAAAAAAAAAAAAAATTTCAATTAATTTTGCTTTTTAAATGACGTATTCATAATTTTAAAAAAAAAAAATTTTAATTTTTAGGTCAATTAATTAGGATTTTATAGTTCAATGTGATTTTATTAAAACTGATATCTTCAATTCTCTCATCTTGTAAACTTGTCCAAAAAAAAAAAAAAAGTGGCTAAAAAAACTATTATATATTGAGACACATACTTGTATATAATTTCTGAAGATGCTTAAATAATATCTTTAATTAGCTGTACATCATGATTTACAAAAACAAATAGCACAATGTTGTTTAAGAAAACAATGGGTATGGGGCAAAAAGTCATCCCTCTCCCACTAAGACGAACTCAGGGCCATGATAGGCAATTTAGGCTTATTAGTACAAGAACACAACAACGGAGCTGTCCATTCCTGCCAATGACAATTTGTGCCTGGAACAAGCCAACGAGCGAATCAATTAAGGCGCCAACATCTAACAAATTTGTGTCTATTCCCTCCTGTTCCCCAACCTCTGGTCCGTAAAAACCAAGCACATCTTCATGGATACAATAGCCAACAAAAACCTCAATACACATTGGAGCCACAATGACTTGAGTGTTGTTCGTGGGCCCTTTATAATAGAAAAAAGGACAGACCACATTAACAAAAATCAAAAGGGATTGCTTGCATATGTATTGAATGTTTTAGGTTGCATCATCGGCTTCATTGAAAGCAATTGATAAGTCAAAATAAAAGTTTTAATACAGATACGTCTAGGAGCCACAATCTGTAATGAATGATATTAAAATAGCTGCATTATCTTCCCAGCCCATTGGTGCACTGAATGAGACTAGGAAGGCCTACTTTGAGGAGAGGTTCTCATCCTGGGAACATGATCAGATCCCACCTTTCCACTACGGTACCCACTACTCAACATCTGCCTTCACCCTCAACTGGCTCATCCGTGTGGTATGTCATAAATGTTATATGTGAAATAATCTGTCAATTATCTTGTACTATGTATATTTATGTGTAGGCTATACTGTACTAACAAACCTTCACTTGCAGGTTTTTAACATGCCAAGATGTGGAGGGTGTAATGAAGACACACAAATTATTCAGAAATAATCATCTTGCCATTCTGGCAGCTTTTTACATATCAAATTGCCCGTAATGTTTTGTTATATATTCAAACTGTTTTAAAACATATGATCCATTATATATTGACCGGAGTTATAACTTTATATTTATATTTATATAATTTTCAGACCCCAATATCAAGTTTTACCCAAACACTTCATCAAGCCACCTATTTAATTCTTAGAAACGGTGGTGGGAGGGGGGGTTGTTGTAAATACAGAAAATATTCAGCCTAATAAATGTATTCAATCACGTTAGTCAAGTTAGTTACGTTTTCACAAGGTGCAGGCTTCCTCTTGTAATTTGGCACTTTGTGTGTTAAGTATAAATTCAACACCTCCTTGTGTGAGTGTTAGTGAGGTGATCTGTATGAGTGAACCTGTCATATAGTCTCTATGATAACTTAAAGGTGTTATCTGTTTGAAGAAGTCATTTCAATGTTTTGATCTCACCCACAGGAGCCCTTCACCACCATGTTCCTGAACTTACAAGGTGGAAAATTTGACCATCCAAATCGAATCTTCTCATCCATCAGCCAGGCCTGGAAGAACTGCCAGAGGGACACCTCAGATGTCAAGGTACAGCCTCTATACATTTGCGATGTTTTCATCTATCTAAAGTTATTAAGATTGCCAACATTAGAGGTTTGGTGTTTCTGTGATATTAAGATTGAAAGTATCAACCCAGCATAGATATGGCTGGCTGAAATCATTTAAGAAAGAAGTACTGATGACATTCAAAGCAGCTGTACAAGTAAATTGCCTTGATGATACTCTTGTAACCAGCACCAGTAGCTATGTATATTTATATGTGTACTAACTTAAAGTCGCAGAAGGGTTTGCAATAAACTTCCGCCTCAGTCCCGTAAGGATTTCCCGTATTACGATCAACCGGTTATGAAATTAAAAAATTTGTGTAAAATCCATTTATAATATTATTGTCATACTGACTTCATTTTTTAGGCTAAGAATGGTTATTAACACATCCAAAAGATCGTGCTGAGTTTAAAACAATATTTAGCTGTAGGTTAGTACTATTATTTTAGTAATAAAGTATTGCAAAAACGTATCTTCGCAAAAAAAAAAGTTAAAACTACCAAAAAAACATCGCGAATCGAAGGATAACACTAGCGTGGGCAATGGCCGCCATTGCCGGAAGTCGAATACATTATTTTTCAAGCATTGAAGAGTTTTTACTTTCCGTGATCTCATTTCTAACGAAAGTGGTATCTAGGGACGCATTACGACGCTTTACGGATAGCGGGAAGAGACGCTTTACGACGCTTTGCGACTTTAAGAGTTAATAAAGTATTTACTTAGCTTTGCTTGTCCCCTCCAGGAATTGATACCAGAGTTCTTCTGTTTACCGGAGATGTTCACCAACACCAACAAATACAGCCTTGGCAAGCAGGAAGATGGCAAGGAAGTCAATGATGTAGAGTTACCTCCCTGGGCCAAGACCCCCGAGGAATTTGTCAGGATTAATAAAATGGTGACTTTTGCCGCCTTCAGATGCAACAGCTTTAAATATCAATATATATGGATAATCTTTAAAACATTGGATTTAATTGAAATCTTTTTTTATGTTGTTTTGTCAAACAACAAACCAACAAATGACCCTTTTATTCTATCTAAATTTTTACCCTCAAAAATCAGTTGTAGATTCATGAACTCCCACCCCAAAAAATATTGTCTTATCCCCTCCATAGCCTCAAGATAAACATGTACAAGTCAAAGTGCCATTTAACTCTTTCTTTATCTTTAAAAAAAAAATATATATATTTTCTGGTTAAAATAAATATTAATAAAAATGCACCCAAAGAAAATTATCAGTCTCATTAGTTATGAAATTGTAGCATTTACACCTCTTTTACTTAAAGAGATGTCATCACATATTAGAATTTTGATGACAGGCATAATTGATTTTTTAAGTTAATAAAACAGAATCCTATATATATTTGAAAATAATCTGATTGTTGTTTTTAAATACCATCTTTTAACTCTTAAAGCCCCAGAAGATTTTCAATAAACTTCTGCTTCAGTCCCGTAAGGATTTCCCATATTGAGATCAACTGGTTATGGAATTTAAAAAATGTGTGTAAAAAGCATTTATATTAATATTGTCCTACTGACTTCATCATTTAGGATAAGAATGGTTATTTTACATATCCAAAAGACCTTGAGTTTAGTACTATTTTTATTGATAATAAAGTATAGCCAAATCACATCTTTAAAAAAAAACAGTTAAAACTACCAAAAAACTTCACAAATCGAGCGATAACACTAGCGCGGGCAACTTCTGCATTGCCGGAAGTCAAATACATCATCATTCACACATGAAGAGTTTTTACTTTCTGTTATTTCGTTTCTAAAGAGTTCAATCGAGGCGCGCTTTACCGCGCTTTACCGCGCTTTGGGGCTTTAAGAGTTAATAATTTTTCATTCAGTTTTAAGACGTCACTGTATATACTTGCTCTAAAGTGAAGGGGGGGATCGGCTTATGAGTGGGTCAAAGGTGATTTCTGCATGTGTATTGAATATCAGTGTTGTTATTGTAGATCGTCAAGATCCTTTTCTATATTCTACAAGATTCGACTGCTCTACCATATTAGTTGTTTTTTAAAATTATTTACATTTCAGGCCTTGGAATCTGAATTTGTTTCCTGCCAGATCCACAACTGGATTGACCTGATCTTTGGCTACAAACAAAGAGGTGGGCTAATATTCCCTGGGATTCAAATATCGCATTATTCCTTTTCTTGCTTTTCAGTGGTTTTATTTTTCTTTTAACATCAATGCTTATACAGTCGTATACAATAATCTGAAGACATAGGGATTTTTTTTAAAAAAACAACTTTTTCTTGTTTCATATGCAAGAACATATGGCGGCTGGGTAGTGAAGTCAATAGTGCGCTCACCTCACAAGCTGAGGGGCGTGGGATTGAGCCCAAGAAAATCCACTATAAAATTGTTGAGAAATGACTAACGCTAAGAAAGTCCTCCGCTGACCTGGAGAGGGATGGGCGCCGCCAGTGTCTGTCAAGCCCAAGAATGTTCTAATGGAAACAGAATCCCCTATGACCTCAAAAAAAAAAAAGAGGTTATGGGACTAAAAAAATATTTTTTTTAAATATACAAGAAGAAACACACAAACCCTCCTAATTTCCTATGTGGCATTGGCATGGAACGGGTTGCTGACAAACAAACCAGGAAAACCAACATGTTGTCAACAATCAAAACTAATAAAATTTTAAGACTAGATTCAAACCATGGTTACATATAAGAAGCAGTAATCTTCTGAATAGAATGATCATTATATATATAATAGCCCAGTGGTGTGGGTATGTTTGTAACGTAACGCTCAAGAGATGTACCACAGTCTACAGCAGTTAGTTTAGTTGAAAAATCGTGTTTTGATGAGCACTGTAAAAATATTTAATAGGATGACGTCATTGTTTGGTGTGCATCGATGCGCAAAATACGGTGCGCAAAATACAACCCCTATTATTATTATTAAATAAATACTTTGCGTACATTTCATAAAGTTTAATAATTCGTATTTATCAAAAAAGGACAAGTTAGTAGTTGGTCTTTAAAAAAAAGGTTGGCGCCGTAGGCGCCCAAAAAACGGGGGCGCCGCAGGCGCTACGGCGCCCGGCACAATTATTATTATTAAATAAATGCTTTGCGTACATTTCATAAAGTTTAATAATTCGTATTTAATCAAAAAAGGACAAGTTAGTTGGTCTTTTAAAAAAAGGTTGGCGCCGTAGGCGCCCAAAAAAAAGGGGGCGCCGCAGGCGCCACGGCGCCTGGCACAATCTAGTCTATAATAAATGAGATAAGATAATACCATGGCATTAGTGTCAAATTTCACCTTTGTAGCTAAAATAATGATTTAACTACAATTAACTTAATCTCTTTTTACCTGACAGGACCAGAGGCAGTGAGGGCCACCAATGTATTTTACTACCTGACCTATGATGGCAGTGTCAATCTTGAAACAATGACTGATCCCGTCATGAAGGAGGTCAGTACCACAGTTAACTAATAATAAAGAAACACACAAAAATTTGGGGATTAAAACCATAATTGCAAAGCTTTATTAATGATCAAATGGTCTAGTGGTAGTGCGCCATAATAAGGAATGAACTGGGGTCTTTGTATTACCTTTTCCCGGTGGGTGTATGTTTCCACACACCCACCTTTGCCCTGGGAACTAGACATTTGAGTCGACTCCTTTTCACGACGCCACTCATACATGGTTTAGTGTGTCCGTTGCATTAAGCAAAGAATCCTTACAGACATATTTGGCGTTCTGCGCCAGGGTTGTTAGTTTCGGGTGCAGCCGGTTCCACACCTTACTCATAGTCTGGGCCACTTAGAGGCCAACCCTTTCCGAACCTTTAACAGGCTAGATCACAACAGGGACCCCAACTGCCGTCATTTCAGCCAAACCTCTGAGACGATCACACACTTGTTGACGTCATGTCCCGCGCTTGACATAGCCGGGGAGGTTAGGGAGGCAAAGGAGTCCTATGTTCAGACAATGTTGTATGGCACTGCCCAACAGATGGAGCAGATTGCCCAAGTATTAGCTAAGGCCTTAAGAGATTAGATCTCAGGTCCAAAGAATATGTGTTTAGTTTAGTGGTAGTGCGCTGGACTGTCGAACCGAGGCAAAAAGAGAGTCAAGAGTTCTAGCCTCGGTGCTGGCAAGGCTCCTGGGGCATTGTGCTAGCCACACCATCCCTTCTTTGTTTGTAGTGACTCAATGAAAATTGTGAACGCTACTTCACTTGCCCCATAAACCGTTATGGTCTGGAAAGGGGTTATTATTACATTTGTGAACGTATCTGGAAATGTATTCTTTAGTACAACTAAACAAGCGAATGTATTTAAATTAAATTCACATGATATTTTTATCTGCTATACCTAAGTCAACAAACTAAGTAGAGAAGAGAAAGTGAGTGTGTGCATGCCTGCTTAAAACAGCTTAGAAGAATTATGTTACCTGGTCCACTGGGCTATAGCTCTCTTCTGTTTACCTATGTGTCCTATAATTGATGAACAGCCACGTTGATTTTCTTCAATCTTCTATGAATATGAACATGAATTTCTAAATAACCCAAGTATTTTCCCACAGTCTGTCTATTTTTCTGGGATTGAAATAAAACACCAGGACTGCAACATTTTAAAGTTCTATACACCAACATTTGTGCATCCATTCATCCCAAAGACTGTACAGACCTAATTAAAGCTTTTAATGTCCAGCTATTGTAGATACAAATATGACCACGTTCACAAAAAGTTAAATCTCCATTTTTAATTTTTTACAGCTATGGGCACAACTGTGATGGGGGTGGGGGGTGTTGGAGATATCATGCCCCTTGCCGCCCCAAAGGTTGCTTATCCTTGGTAGATTTCTCCACTTCTAGGCTTTAGTTTTTTCTTTTGTTCTTACCCAAGTATTTCATTTCCCTGGTACCCTCAATATTATGTGGGCTTCCCCTATTTATCACAAGGAGGGGATGATCAGTAGCTAAAAGTGTGTTTGAATGTCATGACTTGACTCAATCGAACATAATGTCAACATGTGACTTTTTTTAATGATATTTTGTGTTTTGATTTTCAATGTAAATAAATAACGATCATGTCTCAAATCTTGTAAGCCAGATAATGCTCCTAGGACAGGGGTGGGAAAAGTTCGGCCCGCGGGCCACATGCGGCCCGCCACAGAGTTTTTTGTAGCCCGCCAAGACTTTCAGAAAACCACGCCTTGAACTGAGATTTGCTTCATGTCCGCAACCGAAAGTTCATCTTGTTTTTTTCCATTAGAGTGGCTATGTCAATGCGCGTGTGCAGGCAGTGTAAATACGCACTTTTCCGGTTGGTCACTTTCATTTCAATTTTGTCTTTGCAACAGTAAAATATATACATTTCCAAATTATGTGGGACCATGAATCCTCCGAAAAAGCGTAAAATTGGTGATGAATCCCGTGTGTTTAATGAAAAATGGACAAACAAATATTTCTTTGGTAATACAGGCAAGAAAGCAGTGTGTTTACTGTATCATGAAACGATTGCCGTATTTAAGGAGTACAATATAAAACGACACCATGAAACAAAACATAACGATTTTGATGGCAAACTTTCTAAGGAAGAACAAAAGAAGAAAGCTGCAGATTTTGTTACAAAGTTGAAGAAGCAACAAACTTTATTTACAAAGCAATCAACCCTTCAGGATAGAGCTACAGAGGCCAGTTTTATGATAGTCTACAACCTCGCTAAATGCAATAAGCCTTTTTCAGATGGCGAGTTTGTTAAGCAGTGTATGGTAGATTGTGCAACCGAATTATGTCCCAATACTGTGACATTAGTTGACTTTTATAAGTCTTTGTCTGCTGAAAAATTCCCATGTGTGAAAATCTTTGCTGGGAAAATGTTCTCTACATTTGGACCTACATATATTTGTGAGCAAAGTTTTTCTTGCATGAAGATCAACAAGAGTAAATACAGATGCTCTTTGACGGACATAAACTTGCAGGCAGTGATGAGAATTTCAACAAGCAACTTCACTCCTGATTTTTTTTTTAAATGTAAAAAATTGTGATAGGTTACACTTGTCTCATTAAACGGATTCTATAATTAAATGATCTGGCGGCTAGAAATCTAGATAATATGACAATAAATAAATTTAATAAAACTACCACTTTTGTTTAAGTTTTATCTATTGATTTTTATGACACCTTTTATACTTTTTCTGAAATGAAATGTAATGTTTACTAAAGAATGCAATCATTTTAAACATTGCTGCCCTACACTTAAATACGCTACCACAAAGTGGCCCCCGTGCCAAAACAATTGCCCACCCCTGTCCTAGGAAAATGTAGACTCACTAAACTGGAGGTGACAGGTGACAATGGTAGTCATGTAATAAACATTGCTTTATATCTTATAAAATAGCTTTTAATTAAAATACAAGATACACCAAAATTGGATGATCAAAACATTAAATTAAAGCTTTATTAATTGAGAGAAGTAGATGTTTCCACTAAAGCCTTCATTAGTACAAATAACTTTACACAGTATTAAAATTAAATTTTTCATTACATTACCCTGATTCACTCGTATTACTGTAAACTTTCCAGGCAATAGAGAACCAGATCCGAAGTTTTGGCCAGACCCCCACGCAGCTGTTGACTGAACCCCACCCGCCACGAAGTTCAGTCATGCATCTGGTAAGTTTTTGAGTAGGAACTCTCTAACTCCCTGGTAGATACATCTGAGGTCTCATCGGTTCAATATTTAACACTTGCTTACATCATACACGGTAAAAATGAAGCTTATGCCATTAACCATGTTAGCCAAGATTCATGTCGCTGTTAGCAAGGGCCTGCGATTTGACACATTTTGTCTTCTTAGCCCACAATGGTTTATTTGTAAAATGTTATATTCACTATCCAAGCAAACCATGTTCAGTGGAAATTTCCTCTAGGAATATTTATTTTTTTAATGTTGAAGAAAAATACATTCCATCTAATAGGAGGTTCTGAGCCTTGTATCTTTAAAGGACATATTAAATAATAAACAGAATGTTTAAATTTTAAAGCATATATAGGTATTTTTTTAAAACACTCATCTTATAACCAAAGGCTGCATAAGTTTTATTTTGAGTAGTGTTAAAAGTTGTTTTAGATTATTAGATACAAGTCCCTTTCCTTCTTAGTTTACCCATGTGGGATATCCCTTCAGTTTCTAAAATTTCTTAATTAAAATGATGTAACTCCTGATTTCATAAACTCTCCCTGCAGGTTTGCTTCCCTCCTAAGTCTATAAACTTGGTGATTTAATTATTAGATGTTCTCTTTATAAATAAACTTTTGTATTTATCCAATATCTATTTATTTTTTAGGCTTGAAGTTAGCTTTCTAACACTTTATGAATTTTAGTAAATATTTATGTTAAGAAAATGTTATTTTCTCGATTTCACAAAATCATTATTTTTTTCTCTCCCCTTTGATGACCCAAATAATTTCCAACCAACTGGTTTACTTAGACTACATCTTTATTTCTCCTTAAGTAATTGATAGATATTTTTTAACATTTTTTTTAGATTATCTATTTTAAATTTTTTTAAAATTTATTCTTTGCCATAAACATTTTACACAGTTTATTCCATTTTGGGTATTACAGTTAAATTACATTAAATTATTAACTTTTAAAGCAATTGTCAATGCATTGGCCCAAAGTAGTAAACAAATTTATCAGATGAAGCTTAAAAATATAGGAAGAGGAGAAAGACCTGAAGAATTTGGGAATCACTTTTAACACATTTTTTTAGTGACATTTTTGAATTATTGTAATTTTAGTTGGTTTTTTTTGTGCTTTTTTTTTAAGTGCCATGGCGAAATAAGCAGTTCATATTTTCTAAAAACTATTTTTACTTCTATCCAATGTGTGTGAAAATTAAAGACAAAATAATTCTTATATAGTAATAAATACAAAGAAGCCCTACACCATGTCATGGTTGTCACGGCATTAAGAAACAATTTATATTGAAAATATAATATGTCCAAAAATAATTCATTGGGGATATATTCTTGCCCACAAATATTCCCCTTAATATCCTAACAAAACAAGCGTAAATATGAAAGTATAAAATTAACAGGAAATATGTAATGTGCAGTTTTAATGCTGATGTAATGCCTTAATTAACTAAATAGAGATGTGTTAGGGGCAGGTTAGGGATTTAATGTGAGGTAGAGGAAAATTAATTTTATTAGTTTCTAACCTTTTCCCATGAGATGGAAACTAACATCTTCCTGCCTAGTGATCTGAAACTCATCCAATTTCTACTGACAGACTTTTCCCTAAGTAAGGTTTTTTGTAACAGTTAATGGCGCTAGCTACTGCTCTTTACACAGGGTAACACTAGGTGGTGATAGCTAGTTCCTAGTCATGTCTCACTACATCACAAAAAAAATTGTAAGGACACAACTAAACGAGTGTCATTAGTAGATAATTTATAGCATGACCTGCTGTTATTAACCCATGTTTAAATGAAGCACTTCTCCCTTTCATCAATTCATTCATCATCTATGTTTATTTATTACAGCTAATAGAAAAAAATCAGGATCGTAGAAGCATCATCAATAAGGTTCTGCATTATTTCCTTATAGTTGCCTCCCATAATGCTTGCTGCTTGAAACATTTTTTTTTTTTAATTCTAATATCTATAGTTTTATTTAATTTTCTGTTCCTTATAATTTTTCTTTCTTTTTGGGGGGAATTTCATTTTTTTAACCTATAATTACATTTTATTTCAAATTTTTGTTTTCTTGTAAGATCATAAAATAATATAAAGGCTAGCTAATATGATAAATGAATGAAATTTTTTTAGAGGTTGTATTTTTTAAGGTCTATATTTACTTTCATTTTTTTTTAAAGCAGAAATTGGTTTAATTTTAATATTTTGTGAGGTCAGATGTGGTGTATTTGGAAAAGAAGGGGAAGGGGGGCTAGGGTTATGCTTGTTAATGTAAAAGGAAAAAAATATAAATATGTGATGGACTAGGATACCTTATATAGAGACAACTTGTTGATATCATAAAGCTTTTAGAAACCTTAACCGATTGACACTAATACATATATCTGCTAGATGCTGGTATCAATATTCACCATATAAAGCTGTGAATATAGTTTTAGTAACTGTACACATTGATTTAATCTGATATATGCCCACAGTTGAGTTGCTGCTGAAGTACGTACATAAGACTAATTGAGATACACTAGTTTCTAATATTGTTCATATCTCCACTTTATTAACCAGCTATTTTAGTAGCTTTTCTCATGTCAAACACATTATCACTGAGCTATCATTTGAAAGTAACAATTATTTGAACTATTTTTAAAACAAAAAACAATAGTATGTCAAAACACAGACATGGACTATACAGAAAAGGAATTATTTCACGCTCCTTCTATACAGAATGTTATTATGTAGGATGCCATAATCTTCTGTATAGAAGGAGCTTCTGTAACAGATAAGATAAGATAATGTTCATTATTATCTGTTAAAGATAGATAAGATAATGTACATTATTATCTGTAATAAATAAGAAAATGTAATGTACATTATTATTTCTTCCTTTGATTTACATACATGTTAACTTTTATTTTGTTAGCAACTGATATCCTGGCTTGATACTTTATTTAAGAATCATGCGGAAAAATGCTAGATTATTCAAAATTTAGTCGAAAAAATTGCAGAATTTAACAAAATGTCACCTTGTCTATGACATACAAACTGCAGAAATTTAATTGTTACTCATTAAAAACTGGATTTTAATTTATTTTACTTTGTAAGATTCCAATTTATAACAGTATAGAAACTAGGCTAGAGAGGTAAATTATAAATTTATAATAAAAAATATTATTTTTGAAAGTTTTACTTACAAAGATTGTTATAAGCTTGTAATAAAAATTCATATTTTACTTTTGGTGAAAATAAATGAAATTTTTTTAAAAGGTTGGGCAAAAAGCAAGGGAGATAAGAAAAAGATTTATAAATTATTCTACAAATTAAGTCTGCTTAACATATTTATTTTTTGTTTTTACATAAAGATTTTTAAAAGAAATTTTATTTCCTTTTCCTGGTCTTTTTGTTTTAGTTGGCATTTTGGGGATTGGATTATTGGCCTACTTTTTTTTTTCAAAATATTTCAGGATTATGGTTCTTTGCAATTTGTATTTTTCATGTATATCCAGATACAAGAAACAATAAAAATTTAAAAATTGGTGGATTAAAACATCTTTTAATTTTTTTTCCTATATATGTCCATGCCTTTAAAATGACATGAAAGAAGTACTTAATTATATAATTACATCCAGTTTGCGCAGTATTTAGTGTTCACTGTAATTAGTGCTATTTAGTGCTGTAAATCTCATATATGCATTTTAAAAAATTCTTCCACTCCTAATGTAGAAATTTTTGGTTCTCTCTTTGAGTAGAGTCCAATGATGTTCTCCAAGAACCAGGATGACGTCTGCATGATCATGAAATTCCTGTCCAACTCTCCGGTCACACATGTGGCAGCCAACACCCACCCTGCCGTGCCTGTCCCAGCAGTCACCAGCATTTCCTGCAACCACAACTACGCCATCAACAAGTGGAACAACGGCTACACACGTGAGGAAAATTTACTGTCAATTTTAAATCATCGACAGGACATGAAATCTGTTTGATTTGACATAAAGATTTTATTTTATTAAAGTGCTTCTGTTTTGCTACATATGCATAGGAGCTTTTAATTCTAAACAATTATGAAATGTTTAAATCACATTTTAAAAATTGTCTAAATCAAAACTGATTGATGTTTTTGTTCATGTGTAATTAATTGTTTGCTCAAGCTCCATGAGTTCAAATAATCAGAGATTTATTCTGCAATCATCTTTCAGCTCAAGGCAATGCTGCAAGCTTTTCATCTGAAAAAGCTGACCCGACTGCCCCACCAAATCTGCCATTAGCCATGGATCAAATGTTAGGTAGGTCAAGATAACAAGTCACCAAACATTTGGCAGGTTTTGAAATAGGTTCAGGCTTCTTTACCTAAAGAATTTGTCATCAAATAATAAATAATAGGAGTGTACCGATTTTGGCTCCAGCAAATCCGGACATTTTTACAAATCTGGCTTCAGCTCTGGCAGAATTTCACGTTATAAATCCGGCCTCTTTTACAAATCCGGCTCCGATTCCAGCTGGATTTCACTTCATAAATCCGGCTCTGGCCTGATTTAAAAATTTTGAATCCAGTGCACGCCTCGATATTAAGCTTGTGTTAATCCGTTTTGTCAGTAGCTTTTAATTTAGTACAAAATAAGTTACATAACTACAGCCTCAGATATCCTTTGCACAAAGGACTTTTATTTATTGTTTACCCTGAGAAGCTTTAGTTATTCCTGTCAGAACCAACTCATTTCAAGGTACTAAATATTTCTGTTACAGTACATCTTTATTTCTGTTACAGTACATCCTTATTTCTGTTACAGTACATCCTTATTTCTGTTACAGTACATCCTTATTTCTGTTACAGTACATCTTTATTTCTGTTACAGTACATCTTTATTTCTGTTACAGTACATCCTTATTTCTGTTACAGTACATCCTTATTTCTGTTACAGTACATCCTTATTTCTGTTACAGTACATCCTTATTTTATTATATCTGTAGTCAACCCAACTATGCTGTTAAGCCATCCAGATTAAAAACTTCCATTTTTCCTTTCTCCAGTCCAGCACACTGGACCTCAGAAACGAACGCTTGGCGACAACTTTGACCAGAGGCTGCCCGTCAACCATCACAGTTTTGTGACAACCGCTGACAACCGCTTCTTGTTTGCCTGTGGTTTCTGGGACAAAAGTTTTAGGATTTATCATCTAGACTCAGGTTTGTGTCTGAATTTCAGGCTTCTTGCCCATCACAGTTAATCTGTCACTGCATGTCACTGGCTCTTACGTCAATGGCATTGTATGGTGGGTGTGCGAGGATATTTGAACATTGTTGAATTCAGTGACACAATCAACGTTGATTCTGTCATGTTTACTGGGACTTTTACAAGTTTAAATGAACATTTTTATTATGTGTTAAAAAAAAACACACACAAAACTTGTGTATGATTTATCTATTTCAAGAATTGAATGCATATGAAGTAAAATAATTGGAGTGTGTTGTTAATGTTATTTTGTTCCAGCTCGCATCATACAAGTTGTATTTGGTCATTTTGATGTCGTGACCTGTGTGGCACGTTCGGAGTGTAACATCAGCCAGGACTGTTACGTGATCACTGGCTCCAAGGACTGCACCGTCATGGTGTGGATGTTCAACGCCAAGGCTCAGGTCATACTGGGAGATGGCAACAGTGAGGCTTTTATTGTTTGTGAATGTTTATAAGATTACCTTTAACTGGGAAATGGCAACATGGAGGCTCTTATTGTTAATATACATTTATAAGATTATCCGTGTTAACTTGAAAAAGATGTTTATTGTAAAAGTATAGAAAAACTGTAATGACTCTCCCTACTTCTGTGTGGAATAAATGTTTCTTGTCATAATGCAGTAGTAGGCAACAGTCCAAGGAATCATTACATGTTATAATTAAATCAGTGATATTAAATGATTTTACAAGAAAGTTGCAGTGTTCAATGTTTGCACATAGAGAACTTGTTCATTTCATACTACAGACCTTTTCTTGTTTTAGTGTAACCCTTATAGAAGTTAAAGAATGCTAGTAAAAATGTATAAGTACACAACCCCTAGGCTCAAAGTAAGAAGATAATCAGATTTAATGGGTTTTTTTTTTTAATTAAAGATAGGAACCTAAAGAATACACTGAAACTGTCTAATGATTGTTTGAACCTAGGTGTAGACATGCCCACACCAAGGGCAGTTCTCACTGGACATCAGTCAGAGATCACCTGTGTGGCAACCATAGCTGAGTTAGGTCTGGTGGTCAGTGGCTCTAAAGGTGAGTGGACAACCTGCCAGTAAACTTTTAACCATTTGGCAGTAAGTATGAGGGGGGGGGGGCACAGCTGCATTTCTTATGTAATTAACATTAAGTGATGGCTCAGTCCATACAATTAAATAAATTAAGTGATGGCTCAGTGCATACAATTAAATAAATTAAGTGATGGCTCAGTGCATACAATTACATAAACTGGCGCTAACTAACATTAAGTGATGAACCAACATGTTATTATAAACTAAAATTTCTTGTTTTACTGATACAATGAGTTAATAACACAATCTAAATGTTATTGTTAATGATGAGTTCTTAGAAACTGAACTAAAGATTCACAATAGCTCCATACACATATAAACATTGTAAGGGAAAAAATCATTCAAGGATGAATTGTCACTAGGAAAATGAATGATGAAATGTAAAGAAATATGTAGCAAATCTTGTAACACACAAAAAAGGGAGGATATTATGAAACATAACAGGAAAATAAATGATGAAATGTAAATAAATATGTAGAAAATCTTGTAACACAAAAAAAAGGAGGATATTATGAAACATAACAGGAAAATAAATGAGAGACCCTATAGTTTGGTCTATTCTCTTTAATGGCAGATGGCCCAAGTCTGGTCCACTCACTGACCGGTGACCTCCTGCACTCCTTGGAACCGCCGTCCACCTGCCACTCACCCCGACTAATCACCATCTCCAGGGAAGCCTACATTGTTCTGACCTATGACCGTGGTAACGTCTGCATGTTCAGCATTAATGGCAAGCTGCTTCACTTCATGGAGCACAAGGATTTCATTCAGGTCTTCATTTCTCACATCACATCAATAATTCTCACATCAACATTTCTCACATCACATCAACGATTCTCACATCAACATTTTTCACATCGACATTTCTCACATCACATCAACATTTATCACATCAACATTTCTCACATCACATCAACATTTCTTACATCAGATCAACATTTATCACATCAACATTTCACACATCAACATTTAAACTCAGGGCTGCAGAAATTAACCATGTATTAATCGATTAATCATTTGAAAAAATTTAATAGATTACAATTAATTTGATCTATTAAAATTTGATTAAAATGTAAGAAAATATTTCTAATACTTTCTTTTCCAATTTATTTATTAATAATTTTAGATGTGCATACGTTATTTCTTACATAGCAGAGAAAATTCGGGAGCCATGGAATTACCCCAATTTAACCGATTTTGCAAAATAATGAATTGCAACTTAAAGGGATCTATATATGCGCTATAAATATAATAGATTGAAATTCATTGATTAATCAATTAATTTTTTCCGATTAATCGAACAAACAAAATTTATCAGTGCCGGCCCTAATTCTAATTTACCGTTCCTGTAAAGAAGGATTCAATTATTTTAGGTGTCTGTGACGTGACATGTTTTTCCTGTCTAGAATTTGGGCGTGGCATGGGTTGTCTGAGGAAACCAGGAAAACCAACACTCTATAAACATGTAAAAATCTAATAAAAATGCAAATCTAGACATAAACTCTGGATAAGCTTAGGAGACAATAATAAATAATATAATAGTCCAAGTCACTGGATCTGTAACGCTGAGGAGCGATGTACGACAGTCTACAGCAGTTAGTTTAGTTGAAAAATCGTGTGTTGATGAGCGCTGGAAAAATATTTAATATGATGACGTCATTGTTTGGTGTGCATCGGTGCGCAAAATACAACCCCTATTATTAAATACTTTGCGTACATTTCAGAAAGTTTAATATTTCGTATTTATCAAAAAGGGACAAGTTAGTTGGTCTTTTGAAAAAAGGTTGGCACCGTAGGCGCCCAAAAAAGGGGGGCGCCGTGCGTGGCGCCCCGGCACATAATATTTCGTATTTATCAAAAAGGGACAAGTTAGTTGGTCTTTTGAAAAAAGGTTGGCGCCGTAGGCGCCCAAAAAAAAGGGGGGGCGCCGCAGGCGCCACGGCGCCCCGGCACAATCTAGTCTTCTATATGGAAGTATCGTCTGTAACAGATAAGATAAGAAGATAGAACATGTGTAGATGATTGTCCACTGTGGTCAGTCGTCACATTAACCATACCACTAGGTTCATAAATGGGGTGCTAGGAATAGTCTAATTGCCTGATTATATCTTTAAACTTTTTTATTTTCATCCTAGTCTCTGATCCTGAGTCGTGACGGACAGTACATGATCCTGGGAGGTAACGCAGGTGTGGTGGAGGTGTGGCGAGCCCATGACTTCAGTCACCTTTACGCCTACCCTGTTTGTGACAGCTCTCTGCGCTCTCTCGCCTTGACACACGATCATAGGTAAGCCACATCATCAGCCCCCCCCCCCCCCGGTCTTGACCTGCAATCATAGGTAAGCCACATCATCAACCCCCTGGCCTTGACCCACAATCATAGGTAAACCACAACATCAGCCCTTTGTCCTGAAATCATTTCAGTTTGAATGAAAAATATTTAAACTGCAACAAATTCAGTTTTCTAACAGCAGTGACTTTGAAACTCAGCCAAAACCTCAAGTTACATCTGTTAGTTCACTTGAATCTCTTACTTCCTATGATTATAGTAATATTAATTTGGAACGTAACATAAAAACAAGGAAACAAATTATGAACTAAATGAAGAAGTATCAATTAAGGTTGATAACGGTTAAAATGGGTATTCAGATCAGGACCAATGCCGTTTAATCAGGACCGGTTAACCATAACTTCATTTAGTCGTTATAGAGCTTATTACCCGGAGTTAATTTTTTGTTGTGTTACCGCAGAATACCAGAGTCAATACACAAGCAACCGTGACATCAAATCGTTTTCTTAATATTCAGATCTATAAATAACATACACGTCATCACTATTAGTTTTAGTTTGCCTACGGGTATGGAATTTTTAAAAATTTTACTTTGCTTAGTTGTCAACGCACTGTATGAGAGCTACACTATCACACAGTGTGTGTATGATGTGAACAACGGTCAAGGCCATGACTGTTACTTTTTATTTTACTAGAGTCATTTGATAGACGTAGCAAAGATAACAGGCGATTAATCGGTTCTCAAATTCGAGTTCGGTCTTTTAGTGACAGTTTTCCTACAAGTAAAGGCATTTGACTTAAAATTATTATTATTATTTTTTAATTTGCGAGTTGACCGGCATCACGCACAAGAGAGTAAACACGATGTCATCAACAGACGATGCGAGGCCAAAATTTTTATACATTATCTCGTTGGTTCTCAAAATATAAGGAAAAAATGGACCGGCGGTTTCTTTCAGTCTCTTCATTTTTTTATCACATACATTGATTTTAACTTATTTTACTGTTGGTCTCACCTGACCATTCATCTCATCTGGCCATTCATCTCACCTGACCATTCATCTCACCTGACCATTCATCTCACCTGACCATTGACCTCCCCTGACCATTCATCTCACCTGGCCATTCATCTCACCTGACCATTCATCTCCACGGACCATTCATCTCACCTGGCCATTCATCTCACCTGACCATTAACCTCCCCTGACCATTTATCTCACCTGACCATTGACCTCCCCTGACCATTCATCTCACCTGACAATTGACCTCACCTGACCATTCATCTCACCTGACCATTCATCTCCATGGACCATTCATCTCACCTGGCCATTCATCTCACCTGACCATTCATCTCACCTGACCATTCATCTTACCTGACCATTCATCTCACCTGGCCATTCATCTCACCTGACCATTCATCTCACCTGGCCATTCATCTCACCTGGCCATTCATCTCACCTGACCATTGACCTCCCCTGACCATTCATCTCACCTGACCATTGACCTCCCCTGACCATTCATCTCACCTGACAATTGACCTCACCTGACCATTCATCTCACCTGACCATTCATCTCCATGGACCATTCATCTCACCTGGTCATTCATCTCACCTGACCATTCATCTCACCTGACCATTCATCTCACCTGGCCATTCATCTCACCTGGCCATTCATCTCACCTGACCATTCATCTCACCTGACCATTCATCTCACCTGACCATTGACCTCCCCTGACCATTCATCTCACCTGACCATTGACCTCACCTGACCATTCATCTCACCTGACCATTGACCTCCCCTGACCATTCATCTCACCTGACCATTCATCTCACCTGACCATTGACCTCCCTTGACCATTCATCTCACCTGACCATTGACCTCCCCTGACCATTCATCTCACCTGACCATTCATCTCAATGGACCATTGACCTCCCCTGACCATTCATCTCACCTGACCATTGACCTCCCCTGACCATTCATCTCACCTGACCATTCATCTCAACGGACCATTGACCTCCCCTGACCATTCATCTCACCTGACCATTCATCTCACCTGACCATTCATCTCCACGGACCATTCATCTCACCTGGCCATTCATCTCACCTGGCCATTCATCTCACCTGACCATTCATCTCACCTGACCATTCATCTCACCTGACCATTGACCTCCCCTGACCATTCATCTCACCTGACCATTCATCTCAACGGACCATTTATCTCAACTGACCATTCATCTCAACGGACCATTTATCTCAACTGACATTGTTTTATTGATCTCATCTCTCCATAGATTCTTGATTGCTGGTTTAGCCACCGGTTGTCTGCTTGTTTTCAACATTGACTTCAACAAGTGGCACCACGAGTTCCAGGAACGCTACACATAACCGGTCAGTGAGATAACCAGTCTGTGATATAACCTGTCGGTGAGCACAAATCAAAGACTGGTCACAACTCGTGAGCATGTGGACCAAGTGCAACTCTCTAGAATACATCAAATTCAATCTAACAATAGTAGCACTCTGTGATGTTTGTATCCAAGGGAACGGCTGTGCTGTATGTATCTTAGGTAGCACACTGTGCTGTATGTATCCTAGGTAGCACACTGTGCTGTTTGTATCCTAGGTAGCACATGTTTTTCCAGAGGTTTCAATTATTTGTTTAGCTCCAATATTATTATGTCAGTGTACAATTTTGGGACATTCCAGTTCACTGTTAATACTTCATAAGTCATTGTAGTTTGTCTGTTGGATTTAGAAAAAAAAGTTTGTTTGATTATTGACCTAGTACTAAATGATACTAAACATGAGGTGTAAAATGGCTCATAGTAACTGCCTTGATGTTTATCTGTTGAGTACACCGATGTGGATGTGTTCTGAGTGTGATGTCCATTAAATGGGGGGGGGGGGGGGGGTTTGGCGGTGGAATATATATGTAAACAGCGGTTAGCAAGCGTTCTTCTGTTCTATAGTTTAATGGGTTTGTTTTTTGTATTCCTTGCAGATATTTTTCATTATATTTGAAATGTAACATTATATGTGTACTTGAAACTATAGAAAAACTCCAGCGTATTGCATTTCTTGACTTCTAGCTGATGAGCTACTGTTTAGAGCTTGAAATCTACAATAGACATCAGCACATATTTGGATTCTGCCTTATTGTAGGTGATGATTATCAGTTGGTTTTTTGGTTTTTAGTTTATTTATTTTTTCATTATTTTAAAAAATTTATTTTTATAAGGCCATCAAAATGTTATTTTTGAGTCTAGAAAGATCAACTTTGTGGTGCTGATATCATTATTGAGGTCGGGAAGATGTTTAAAGTAATACAAAATATCCCGAAGGATTAGCAAACTCTGTGGCTTTTTTGCTGTAATTTGAGAAGCTTTGAACTGCCTCTGAGAGTGAGGAGAACAGGGAGTTATGTGAGCAACTCTGACAGGTGTGATCTCCCAAGGGAGTTAAGTGAGCTTTGAACGCCACTCAGAGGCCGAGGACCAGTGAACCTGGTCAAATGTTGATACCATTACTTAAATTCTCTCGACATTTTGCCTAGTTGAAATCAAAGTAGAATGGGGAGGAATTTTATCAACAGAGTTTTTTAGATGATGATTTTTGTTCGCCTTTCTGTTTTCATTGAACGATTCAAGTTTTATGGTGCGATTAATATGCATCTGTTGTTTTTGTTTTTGTGATAGACAAAGAGTTTAACTGTCACGCTAACTATGGTCGTTATGTCCCTAGTACATTTTGTATCTCTCTACTATCACAGTTGTATGTTATTTCTTTGTATCATTAAATCACTAATTTTTTTTGCCTAATATATCATACAATTAATTCAAATCGTGAGTTTATGCAGTTGTAATGCCTACTGCCCTATATGCATGTGGGAGAAAATATTATTTTGTCTTACATCTTATGTTGCAGATTGCTGTTTGTATGTCTGTGTGTGTGTGTGTGTGTATTCTCTTAAAGTGAATTAAATATTTTTTAAGATTTCCTGATTTAATCAAGTTCAGGCTGAATTCACTTCTGTCCAACAGTTTGGAACTAGTTGACACAAGTGTTCTGTTGAAACATGTTAGTCCAGGCATTTAACTAACTTTGTGGCTGAACATAAATAGCACAGGCAACAAGACATATACAGGGGGTTCTCGGGTTATGAGGTTGAAATGTTCTCCAGACCCGATTTTCAGTGTAAGTCGGTCGGAACATAAAAAATATACTCGTACAGTGCTTTAATAAATGAACTACCAATGTTTTATGCTTGGGAGCCATAAACATAAACAAGGGCAAAAAGGTTGGTTTTTTTTAAATAAATAAAACATGAGGGAGACAGTGTAAATAACAAAAATTGTGTATGTATTGACACTGAGCGTAGGGAGTGACCCCCCCCCCCCCCGCAGCCCATCTTCCTCGCCCCATAATCACAACAAAGTGTATTCTTCCATCACTTGCCCAAAACTAGATAGCGATTGTTTACATTACATCACTACAACACTATGATGCGTAATATTTGTTAATTTAATGGGGGTGTGTTTGTAATCATGAAACAGTGTAAGTCGAGATCGGCGTAGCCCAAGGACTCCCTGTATAGCTCTATAATCTAACATACAATTGTGCTAAATTATGTATTACTGCCAATGACTAAAGAATGAAACCATGTCTTCATAGAAGCTTCTTCACTGATTACATGTTCAGTTATTATAAATAGAGACAAATGAAATAATAATAAATGTGATTTCTCAATATTCAGTAAGTCAGTTCAGTCACCGTGTCATTTTTTTCAGTCTAGCATTTAGCCTACACAACAAGAATTAGATGTTTAACAATAGAACCAGCTGTTGAATCATTGGTTCCAATTCTTACAACTATGTGGAATCAACTGTGAATCTCTTTTGAAGGAGATTAAGACTTTGCCAAAATAAATTGAACAATATCCCTAGCTTTATGTTGATTCTCTTTAAGATGTATTGCATTTGTCCATGAATTAAAAAAAACAAAAAATGATTTAAAGAGAAGATTTAATCTTTAATTTTTCCTTAGTGATGTTATATTCTTTTTACATTGCAATGTTGTGACCAAAAAAAATTATACTATGAGAAATTTTTTTTTATTGTTTCAAAAGTGAATTATTTTTATTTAACATTTGCCAGTTGTGATGATGTTTTTTTAAAATAACTTTCTGAATGTTCATACACTTGGATGTGTTTGTTTATGTGATGGAACATTTGTTTCTTATACTTTTGGTGGTGAATAACATTAGGGTATAAATGGGGGGGGGGGTTTGCTAAATGTGATCGACCATCCAAAGGACCAAACTAGAGGGGATAAGATACCAGAAAAATGTTCAGGTTTAGTTTGGCTTTTTTTTAATTGAATTCAAGAAATAAAGTTTCATTCAGTGAAACCATTTATCAAAAAAATCTTGGTGTATAAAAATTATACTGACTTGAATAATTGTTTAGTTTGAGGTTCATGTCTTCAACAAATATTTAACCACAAAATGAATTTTCTTTAAGTTATAAATAGATAATCTCTGATCCTACGACCATGATGAAATCTGTTATAAAAGAAATGAGTTCTTCTCCTAGATTACATCTACAACAGTGCTACACTCAAACATTGATCAATGAGTGTGTTTATTGAAGTCAGTTGATACAACTGGTGCTGTCTTTCACTGATGGATTGTGATTGTGATGGCTCTCAGTATCTTGTCATGTTTGATGTCTTTAGTGGTCTAGTGTTTAATCTGTTTTGCAATTTGATTAGACAAGAAAGCGTAATTAGGGTTGTGTGAATTTTATTTATGCTTGTTATAAAAATATTTATGAGCTTAAAAGAAGGAAACATCTGGCAATATTTTATTTTTGTTTTGTTTCATGTACATTATCAAATTTAATATATATGAAGAAAGGAGCAAAACAAATTACTCAAATATGCACATTTTTGTTTTTGTATTCAATATTGTACTGTGTAACCATAGCAACTACATTCCATTCTTTATTCGGACTTCACTTTGATCATCATAAACAGCCTCATCATTCCAGCCTAGCAGGAACTTTCAATGTACATGGGACTCTTGTGTTATGGCTCCAATGAACTTTCATGTCAGTTAATGTTAAATCCAGGCATTGGTCATGTTCTCTGAGAGAATTTTTCTCTTTTATCAATAATATATTGTACTTGCTCTTTTAAATAAAATCACTAGTATAGAATTAAATTGTCATATTGATTATATTAAATCCTATTAAATTAAATGTATTTTTAGTTTTTCACTAAACAAAAATAATTAAAATGAACTTTTTATATATTTTTTTTGGGGGGGCGGGTGTTAATTTGCCATTTATTGTTATTACTTTATACTTATGTTAAACATTTTCCCCTTCTAATGATCAAGCTGAAGATGTTGATTTGAAAATCATTTGAAATTTTGAATGTAGAGCTTAGAAAATAAAGGGTTTGATTGTAGTAGTTGAACTATAACATGGGGGAATACTACTCACTTCATTGATATGTGGCCTTGACCACTCGATGTTTTCCCCCAAGTGCCAACATTAGCTTCAAGTTTCAATAGGGAGTAGCTTTGTTTCATGGGAAGATAATATGGATAAGATAATATGTTTTATTCCAATTCCAATAGGGGAATTAAATTAAACAAAAGAATAAAATTTCAAAATCTGAGCAGAAGCAGCAAGTAATTTAAAAGGCACTTCCATTGAACTTTACTTCAATTGTGCATCATGTCATTGAATGTCAAAATAATAGGTTACTCGATAGATGCATAGTTTATTCTGTTGTTGCCATTTGTTCAGTTTCTACCAGACCTTTGACCTGCTACTAGCTGTACGTGCTCACATTTAGATCTCTCATATGGCTTTGTTTATTCAAAGTTCTATCCTATCTAAAACTGCAATCATTATTTCCTTAATTCCATTTCTGCCTGCTAAGTCAACATTTAAACCTGAAGGAGATCTGGTGTGGATTTTAATTCAAATAATACTAAATAATCTGTCTTGAGCTATGCTATGTGAAGAAAACTTGAAATTCAGCTAATTTTGTGGATTTAGTTCAATTTCAAATTTATAACTAGAATGTGTGGCTTAAATCTGATGACATCATATCTAATCAATATGCAATTTTCATGTTGCAGCTTTCTAAATAATTTTCTTTGATAGTTGACTTTTCTGTTCAAAGATGCACATGTCAAGATTGTTTCCTCTATAGATCAGCTTGTCTGGTTCATGGAACTTGTCATTTATTCTATCATCAACTTTGTTTTTTAGGAACTATTATCATTTTCATTATAAAAAAAAATTAATTAGCTTATATACTGTTATTAAAATAATAAATTATTGGGGGAAAATAATCGATTTCTTTTTTTACAGTAGGTATAACTGTATGAAAAATTTGTTGTTTTTTTCCTGTTACAAAATTTGGTCAGTGAATGTATTTCATGCTTCTTATAATTGATTTTGTAACTTTTGTTTAATTGTTACTTAAAGATGACGAAATGTGTGTTTCTAAACCTATAATCTTCACATATATTTCTAAACCATCCCCACCCCCCCCCTTTTTTTGGACTAAATTATATTCATTTGCTTCTCACTCATCATTGTTTTTGGGGTTTCTTTTATATTATAGAGAAAACAAGATGATTTCTATTCCTTCACAATATGTGATACTATTTTTATCATTAAAATTTGACAACTGTCATTTCATTTTGTGTTTCAGTTATTTCATGGTGTCGAGATTTTTATCCTTTTTTTCATAAAATATTTGAGGAGATACACTTGCAGCTAACCACACATTCTTTTTTAACTGTATGAACATTGTTTTAAGTAAATGACTAGATAACATAATTGAGAAACATCAGGCAGTTAATAAAAATTCTTCAGTCATTATCTAACACTCTAAGCAAATTTTAAAAAATACCAAGAACCAAAACTGATTGATCAGCACAAGTTTTTAGATATTTTTTTAGGACATTAATAAGTTGATATATATTTACTAGTTAAAATTTTAAATCACGTGTTTTATTAACTAATATTGAATCAAGCTCAAGATACTGAAAGTGCAGAGATAAAATTTCAACTTACATAAACACATTTATTCAAGGCAGTTGTATAAAGCATACACAAAGAATACTTATTTTTATATTGTTTATCTATAGCAGTTTTCCTTGATTAATGACCCCCAGCTCACTAGTTTGCCATAAGCCTCTGCCTAATGTGCTGCAAATGCTCATACAAATATCATAACTTATCGTATATATATTAAATTTAACTATACAAATAATAGAATCTTTTTTTTTTAAATTTCACGCAGCTGTCGTTTAACTATTGTAAATTAAATGAGTACCTTACTAAAAAAAAAGGTTGAGAACCACTGACCTATTAGATATTAGTTATTTTGCAACCCCTTGGAAATAATTTCACAATTTATTTATAAGTTATTGAAAAATCACTTAGATTTTTATCAATTGAAATACAATTACTATTTTAAACAGCGCAAATTTTAATGAGATCGCAAAAGATTTAAATAATGTTTGCAAATTATATCTGTAAATACCAGCAAACCCCAAAACACTAAAGTACTGCACTTGTTTAACACTCCATCCATAATATTCTTTAAATATTTGTTAAAAAATTACATGGTTCATAGTTAATATTTAGATAAATAAATAAATAGGTTTAAAATATCATTTAATGAAAGCAAATGAAAAATTAAAATAATAATTAAAAAAGCAAAACAAATTACACAAGGATTTTTTTTAATATGACAGTAAAAGTAGAGGCTAACATTGCAGAGGATACTTATTATGTATAAACACTGATGTGGTCTAAGCTAAGCACTAATGTGATCCTGAAATTCAACAACTTCTTCATTTTCCTCATGTTCTGCTACTAAAAGTAATTTCTGTAGAAAAGTTGTGATGGAATCTGGAAGCAAAAATTCATAAATCATTATAAAAATAAGTTTTAAGATTCAGTAATTTTTGTATCCAGTAAGCAAAATATAAAGATAATTAGTGGACTTCAAGCGTAAAAGATTTTTTTATGCTTAACTGAATTTTTAGTTTAGTTTGAGATTTCTCAAGATTAATTAAGTCTATAAATATTTTGTTTGGGTTCAGTGAACATCTAGTTCATGATTATTTACCACAAATTAATTAAAATGTATTGACTAAGGGGCCGTCTAGAAATGATGTCAAGACCTAGAGGGGGGGGGGGTCAAGCTATTGTGACGATGGGAAGTGGGTGGGGGTTAAAGAAATGTGATGTCACATCAAAAAAATCTTTAAATGAAATTCATTGCATGGCGTTTTAAATAGCTTCACGGGTCTTACGATGTGTACAGCTCGAAATCAAATAAATTTTTTTAGTATGAAATATTCCCTGCGAAATACTTTAAACATGAAAATGCTTAAGAAGTATCGGTCAAAGGAAAATAAATTAAAGTTCTGACAAACTACAAGGTATTTTCATACAACTTTTTCATAAGACACCAAAAAGATTTTGGTTCTTTGAATGAATCAATGTCAGGAAGTGAACAAGTCCTTGAAATACGCCAACATTATTTAGTTACCAGTTGAGACAAGTCAATGTTGTTTTCTTAAATCTACCCCCTACCCCCTTCTTATTCCTTCCTCCACTCCTATCGCAACCATGTTATAAAAAGTGCCTAGTATTAAAGAAATTATATTTATATTTTAGTTGTTCAAAGATGTTTACTGTAATTAGTAATAACAAAAAAATAAATGTAATTTTTTTTTTAATATTTTTTTTTGGTTAAATCTGAGCAATACAAAAGGTTGAAAATAATTTGGGCTTGATTTAAATTTTAAAAGTTAAAGGTTTGGTTTGTAAATGGTTGGTGATGTAATAACTGTTACCACCTGCCCACAGGTGTTGACATGCCTTGCTGAAAATATTTAACAAACTCATGCCTTTTCTTGTGTAGGCTTAGCAGAAAAACTGATTTTAATAAGATGTACTTGGTCGTCCGTATGTGAAGTTTATCAATTAAAAAGTTAATACCACTGCCAATGTTCCTTTTAAGCTGCGTGGTTGCGTGGCCACACAGTTCTCTGGCCGACGCCGCACAGAAGCTTAGAATAACCTCGCAGCAAATTGTGAAGCATTGCACAAAAAATGGATGCTTTGCAACTTTGCTCACGATTTATTTTTTTTACTTTGCACACGAACCAACGAAGGGCACATTGACCGCCGCCTAGTGGACATTAACATTCAAGCTGCTGGGCCCTGTGACCTGACTGATCGTGACATCATTGTTGTTAGACATTTTGTTTGAACGTTCAGTTTTAGTAGTAGTTTTAGTTTATTTATGAGAATGACGAATGCATTTACAGCAGGATCAAAAGTTTTTAGAGCATATTAGTATGTTTTTGGAAGTGTGCTGTTAGCTACTGTGTGAAATGAGGTGAATGGATGGTGGCCGGCTTGCATTTTGAGCCGTCATGAACACAAAAATTATGTGGCGCTTTGAATAAGTACCCGCGCAGCTTTTTTCAACAAAATTGACAGCCCTAGATCCAATTAGGGATGTACCTGATTTTACAGAATCCAGCCTCTTTTACAAATCCAGCTTTGGCAGAATTTCACTTCCGAAATTCGAGTGGCCAGTAAAGCCATAAAAATAATATAATAANTTATATATATATATATATATATATATATTTGTTTGCTCGCTGTAAAATGACAGCTTCATGGAAAAAAATCAATTTTACTGGAATAATTGACGTTTTTTACCATTGAATTTCATTTTATCGCAAGCTAAAATATATCAGATGATTGAACTATATTTCCTCTTTCTAAATCAATTGGTTTATTTAACATAGGTTTAATCAGAGAGACGAGTTGCAAATTGGCGCGACGCGACCTCGACAGAACGATTTTGCGTAAATTTCGGCGGCTCATTTAGAATACCTAAAATAACAGCTCCAACATTAATTTTTTAGGGTAAATAAAAACTTGAAGAACAGAAATCTCATTAAATGCTAACAATAAGAGCCTCACTCAGTAATAAAAATTGTAAAAATGAGTTTATGTGGTGTTCGCTCTCAGTTCATCAGTCTCTTCTCTCTATATATATATATTTATACATACATACATACATATACATAAATATATATATATTATATATATTGGCTCCCACCAGATTACACTTCATAAATCTTCCCAAATCCGGACGGATTTTAAAAATTTGAATCCGGTACACCTCTAGATATGATATCAAATTGATTGCAGACTTATAATGAATACATTTTTAGATGTCAAAAAAAAAATTCAAACATGCTTATTTTCAATTAGAAAATACGTCTTTTGGGATGGGGGTCAAAACTATGTGACATAATATTGGAGGGGAGGTCTAGGTTTTTGTGAGGGGGGAGGGTTGTAAAAAATCGACCAAGTCGCGTGACATCATTTATTGACAGCCCCTAATGCAATGCAACACAAGATGACCGGGATGAATCATACCAATCACTCCTTGCACCGACTTTGGCTTCCTCCACATGGGTCCCAATAAATAGGCAGGAATTCCACAGCCTATGATAATGAGTGCCAGACAGCTCTCTTTGTAGTTTTGGTATACAGTTATGACTAATATTGCACCGTTTATGAAGCACAATAAGGCTGGAATTATCACTGGCACCTGAAAATGTAAAAACATATTGCAGTAACGAAACTAATGCATTTGTTTTGTATTCATTTTTTAAAAAATCTCTCTCATGACATTTTTAAACAGGAATAAATACGACATTCCTGATCCTCAAATACAATTACGTAGTTGACAAAAACATTTATTTTTAAAATTCTCATATGGCAATATAAAAGGTTTTAAAAAATAACTATGTTGGTTTATGTATCCTTTAAATTTTCACTGCAACCTTGTTAATGTACCACTGTATAACCCATATATGCTTCTAGTAAAAATTTCACCCCAGTCTAAGTAAATCAGTAAAATGTAAATAACAGCTCCGACATTAATTTTTTAGGGTAAATAAAAACTTGAAGAACAGAAATCTCATTAAATGCTAACAATAAGAGCCTCACTCAGTAATAAAAATTGTAAAGATGAGTTTATGTGGTGTTCGCAATAATCTTCTGTACAGAAGGAGCGTCTGTAACATATAAGATCAGTCTCTTCTCTACCTATCATTTCCCTCCTCCTTTTCTTCATAAGCCAGTCATCCTTAACACTAAGGATAGGTCTACTTTCACACTTACGCGTCTAGGGATGGAACTTTCAGTGATACTCATCACAACAAATGATGATAGAATTCTTTATTATTTTACAAGCTTCTATGGTGTTCCAAGAAAATTTCTAATGATTTTCTAATGCAACTCTTAAATTATAATAAGCATGTAAGCATTTTTTTTTTTTAAATCTGTATCTTACTTTTATAGGTCTTCTTAAACTTGGCATTTTCCACCTGAGCCACACTTGCCCAGCAAACACCATAGTGAGAACCACTGACAGACTGAACCCCATCATTTCAATGAGACAGAAGATGTCTCCTACTGTCTGCATAATGGTAACCAACACAAACTGAAGACGAAAAATAAACAAAAGATTAGCAAAATTATACAAGTTATATTTTTATAAACAGTGATTCTTCATAATAGATTGAAACAATGGGTAACAATTCCTCAGTGTTCTCAATTATGAGCCATCAATTTCAAATGCCCTGATAAGAGCAATAAATTTCATATGCCCTGATGTGATCAATGAATTTCATATGCCCTGATATGAGACATGAATTTCAAATGCCCTGATATTAGACACAAATTTCAAATGCCCTGATGAGCCATGAATTTCAAATGCCCTGATATGAGCCATGAATTTCAAATGCCCTGATATGAGACACAAATTTCATATGCCTTGCATATGAGACATGAAATTCAAATGCCCAGATATGAGCCATGAAATTGAAATGCCCTGATATGAGCCATGAATTTTAAATGATCTGAGATGACCCATGAATCTCAATTTCTTTGATATGAGCCATGAATTTCAGAAAGTCACTTTCATTGACTCTTTGAATTTCACCGCAGCTAAGTTTTTATTCTTTATATTCGTTTTATTTGTGTATTGTATGTCCGTTGAAAAAGGCTCTTTGCAGAAACGTTTGCTGTTTTGTTACATCCTGTCAGGCTAACCATTACCCTGTTTACGTCTTTTCCGTTTACTTTTTTTATAAGCCTGATTGCAGCCTCACCCCTCATTTTTTTGTTTACAAATAAGACATAGCCCCACTGATTGAACAATTGACTTGCCATTGTGATGAGTGATGGAACGGGTGTGGAGGTCTCCACGTGTCTCATTGCAATGATACGAGGCAGGTGTTGGTTCTTGGCAGCTACAAGAAACAGCCTGTAAGAGAGAACAAGCACACAGTAGATTGGATGATCAACTTGACACTCAGCAGCATTGGCTTTGGTTAGAGAAGGCTATTTTGATTCTTACCTGGAGACCAGCATAACTGCACCATTGATTCCCCCGACAACCGAGATGGCAATAAGGAAAGGAACGACATATGCCAAGTAAACCATGGTCCTCTCAAGGAATGTCTAAAATTAAGTAGTAAATGAACTGTTATTTGAGGAAAAATTTTATGTTTCATACATTAAGACAATTTAAAAATGTCTTTTTTCCACTGAAATTTTTTTTTAAAAGATTTATTTTAAAAGCGTACTAACCACAGCAACAGCCGATGATTGCAACATCTCCATTGGTGTAAGAACTGAGAAATACGCCACATTGACTGTCACGTAAATGACAGTTACCACACTTATAGAGATCATTATGCCAAGAGGCAGATTCCTGGTTGGAGTTAAAAAAAGAAAAATGAAATAACGACCCTAAAAATGTAACGACTTTAATTCAGTATCTAGAGCTAATCATTTTAAGATATAAAGCATGAATTTAGGTAATAGCCTATATCAGAGTGGAGCTAATTGTAATTAGATATGAAGTGTGAGACACCTTAAGTGGCTAATTACCTTTTAGGGTTAATGACCTCCCCAGTCACACAGTTGAAATAATTCCTGAAAAATAACAATCAAAGCTCAATATTGAAACTATTACAAAATGTATCATGCAATCATTTAGATTTTACAAAAAAATAAGTTCACTAAATTATATCTTCGTTGTAGTTATATTTTAATTTTAACCATTTTAATTTAGAATTTTCAATAAATTTAATAGGACTCTATGAGAAACGGAAAACGAAATTAATTCTCAATCCATTAATTTGTAAATATAAATCTTCAAATGTTGAGCATGACACTAATATAAATCATTTTAATAGAAATTAAGACTTAACTAATCCTTTAACCACAACTACTTAACAACAAATGTTACTGAAACACAACAAGAAATGTTACTAATACACAACAAATGTTACTAATACACAACAAATGTTACTAATACACAACAAATGTTACTAATACACAACAAATGTTAACTATACACAAAGAACTCACCATCCACCAAAAGCCCAAAATCCACTGTAAAATGCAAGGGTTATGGCCCCCACACTGTAGTCCGAGTCTTCAAATGAGTTTTGAAAAGATTCCACATTTCCTTAAAGATAAAAACAATCTTATATATATATTGCATCCAAGCGTGTCCGTCAGTCAGTCAGTGTGAAGCCCCAATGCGGGGTAACTCTTTATTTATTTTTTAAAATTAAAAATATAGATATAAAATTATAATCAGTTTGGTTTTGAGATTAACAGATTTAAAATATTAAATGATGTGACGTCATTGTTTGAGCTGCTATTTTCATTTGTGAAAAGGGGACATTGTAAAAAACGAGAAGTACTTTATTTGATTTGATTGCTTATGATTTATTTATGTTGATAACATGAGTTAGTGTGTGAATAAGTATGTGCGCGAGTGTGTACATGTATGTATATATGTGTGTGTGTGTAAGTGTATGTTTGTATAAGTTTTGAACAAAATCCTACTAAATGTTATGCAATGCGTGTCATGCCTCTGACACGACAATGCTACATTTGTTCTTTATTATTAAGTGCGATTATGTTAGAACGATAGCTCTCATAGATTGCTACAAGTGAAAATAAAGATTGAAAAGAACTTACTGAACTTACTGGGTCTTTCTAAGAAGACATTGCATTATATGTAGTTATATGTACTTGGGTAAGATTGAGGCTAAATGGCGGCACATTTATTTTTATAGAGAGGGGAACCTTTGTGATATTTAGAAAGGTATCATTCAATAATAAAATCCCCCAAATCTGAGACGAACTAATGTTATCTTAGCCTCTTTTAACATTCTTTTCAGCATAACTTGGGTTTTAAGTTCAATACGTTACGACTAACTAAATAAATGCGCGGACGAATTATCAATAATTAACAATTACATTGTTATATAAGTTTTTATAAAAACTATATTGACAGACAAAAGCAAATTTTTATGGGCCAAAAACCAAATCAACAGGTGTCTTTAAAAAAAAAAAAAAGCTATATTCCCTTAATTTGTTAGAAAATCAATCTCTCAGAATTTAAAAAAACAACAACATTGTTTTTATTTTATTATTCATGTGATAAGAAAATATGTCTTTTAAAACAATAAACCCTATTTCCCTCACTCAACTAGGCATAAATTTCACATAAATATTATCTGGCTCAAAACATATCCTATCCACCTTGAACCACTGGTAATATAATGCTTAGACTATAAAATGGAGTGGGTGTTTTTGACAGCTTTTCCCAAGAACCAAAGGAACCTTAAAGAAAGATATTGTTTTCATTTTTTTATTCATGGGAAAAGAAATTAGGCCTTGCCTATTACATTTTTGTAAATGTTAAGGACCTTTGTTAATTGGGTAGGGTATATAGAGTAAACATTCATTATTAAAGCAGAAATATCAAAATTGATGGGTTATATTTAAATTTATCCTACTTTCCATTTTCTCGCCAACCATATCATGTTTTTTTTTACAAATAAGGGGTTTGATTTATCACTACCCTAATTTCCTAATGCATTTACACTCATTTTTTTTTTTTGGGGGGGGGGGGGGGGATTTGAGACCCAAAACCAATAAAGTTATTTTTATTGTGCCTACCCATAGCATAACACGGGCATTGTGCTCGTAATATAATTTAACTTAACTCACGGTAGCAACTTTCAACTCTACTGCAAAACACTATTAGTAATTATAATGAGTTAGTGTAATAGAGAAGATGTAAACAAAAAAGATGTTGATTACAGCTGTTAGTTGTAAGGAAAAGACCATTGGGAGTTATAAAGATAAGGCACACAACCGTTAGTCTAACTGTGGAGATATCTTTGTTCAGGGGTACATGCTGAGAGTTTTGTTGTTTTTTTTTTAAATTATTAAACTAAAATGTTACTTCTTCTGATCAGTAAATAAAAGGAATCACTCAGCCGATATGTGTGTGAACATAAAAATACAAAAGGACTTTCTTTTTTTTTACTTTTTACATTTATTCTAACGCTGTCCAATAAAATTATGGGCTGAAATTTTAATGGATCTGAATTGAACTTTTGCGTTGTGATTGTACAGTAGATTGCTGTATTAAATGTTGAGTATAAGTTTATCATATCACCTCCCTCTATTTACAAACAAAAATAACTCTCATCTCACCTTTCCCCATCCAGATGAAGCCTATCACAATGATGATAACAAGAGCAAATATTTTGCAAGCAGTGATGACTTTCTGAAGCTTAGTCACCCAATGGACATTGTGGCTGTTAATGGCCACAATTACAGCTATCAGTAAAATAAAACACCACAAATTGAAACAAAATATAAAACAAATTAAATATTATCTTAATTTTATGACCACTGACAATATTCTTTTAAAATTTTAAAATTATTTTTAGTTGTATTTGTTTTAAATATTTTAAATTGGTTTTGAACAAGATTTTTTAAAATGTATGTGCAAGTGAAAAGCAATGTTCCCTTTAAGCTGGGCTATCTGAACGATGCCGTACAGCATATTTGGTAAAATATTGCACAAAAAACAGATGCTGCGTAACTTTGCACATGGACCAACAAACCTTAGAGGGAACATTGGTGGCAAGACAAAATGTTCATACAGTTTATACGTATAACTGCTCATCTGCAACTCATAAAAGCCGAGTTAATTATCTACAGAATTAACAAAGGTATAAATGCTTACCAACAACTGATATTGATATCAATTGGATGACTTCCTGCGGTGGTTCACACTCGTGGTAAAAAGGTTTCAATACATATGAAGCAAATATAAGACCTGCCGTAGCTACACACACAGGAAATATAATGATCATATTCATCCACAGGCACATGAAAGCACAGAAGTCACCCCAAGCTTTCCTGATGTAGATGTATTCCCCACCTGATTGGGGAAAACAGGCCCCCAATTCAGCATAACAAAGAGCACACAGCACTGAGAAAACACCAACTATCCCCCACATTGTGAGAGACATTCCTTTGATATAGAAAAAAATAATTGAAAAATAATTTATACTTCATCGAAACATTTTGATAACACATCTTTCTGAACTAATAGAATTTACTTCATGAGCATATTTAAAAAGAGTCCTTTCCCGTGAAATAAATCTCAGCTTTGTAGTTAATTTCAGTGATGTTTAACTTCGCTGTAGTAAAAAAAAACTTCGCTGTAGTAAAAAATTTTTTAATTATTTTATCGAACTCAAAATTTCTTACCCAAACCAGAACTTACCAACAGATCCAACATGCTTGATGATCCCAACAGGAGATACAAATATACCAGCTCCGATGATAATACCAATAATAATACAAATACAATTAAATAATCCTATGTGCTGGTGTTCATTAGGACTCAAGGGTTGTAAGCTTGAATCTGATTTGGCAAGTTTGCCATTCCCATTCAAATTTCGATTAGTCATGTTTATAAAATATACAGAGAAAGAATAACACTTTATTTATTTAGATTAACACAGTTTATATTTACACTTTCTATCCCTTGTTTATAAAATTCCATTCCTATATCAGTGTTTTTGATAAACAGTGTCTAGAGACTTCATTTTCATTTTTCTTTTGCGACATACTTGAGGATTAAATTCTGCAACTTTTCTGGTATTGTCAATGTTAGTACTAAAAACTTGAGATGACCAGCCTTGCCAAATGCTCCAACGTGATTCCATTTTTAGAAATAATTTAGAGTAAAATTATTAAGTTATTAAATAAAAATATTTTCAAGTAAATGGCTGCACTTCTGTTGTTTTGTTGCAGATTAGGATTGATAGTTGATAGTCTGGAAAAGAAATATAAATAAATATAATAATTAAATATAAATAATATAATAAATCATATCTTGATGCAAACAGTAAGATGTCATGATTTATGTCTATCTAAAACATGTTATTTATGTCAAACATGTAGTATTTCTACTTAAAACACAACCCCATCAAAACGTTATTTATATCAAACACGTAGTGAACTTCACACAAAAATTATTAACATAAAATCATGTCCATTAATATTTTAAAGCACTGATGCACAACCTCAATTGCTGCTTTTTTTACATTGCATCGTAAGTTTTGGTGAGAACTTATTGGCAATTGATGCAGCGTTAACAGACCTCAGCTATGAGGGACCATACTATTCCCAGTCACCTTTGTTTCCATAATTAGTGTCACGTACCCATTCAGAGCTGGGTGGACTCAAGAACACCCAGGGGACAAATCCCTGCCTTCTTGGAGATTGAACCCGTGACCTTAAGTACACCAGACAAGCGCACATGCCACTCAACCACTATGCACTCTATACAAACACGCAAGGTGCATCAAAATAACTATAAAATAATTATAAAGTAAAAAACCCTGAATTTTCAGAAACTCTAGTTTTCAATGAGATAATTATTTTGAATTTAACTCTTAAGTTTAAAAATGCATGACATAAATAAATATAACTAGATGCAATCCGCGGTGTAGCTTACGCCACAGATTTGCTCAAAGAAATTGGGGGGGGGGGGGGATTCTTCTGCAGAATCTGTTCGTTCATTAGAGTGCATTTTGAAATATAGTTGTACATGTTTATCAGGATAGTGGCAAAGTGATGTCACATCAGTGTGATAAGGTGGCTGTGAAATATGTGTGAACATACAGACATGGTCAATAGACGACACCAGAAAGCTATGGCGGATTAAGGTGGGGGGGCTGAGCGGGCTAAAGCCAGGGGCCCCCAAACTTTTTATACTTTATAATAAAAGTGCACAAATGTTTGCACGAACCCTTGAAAATATAATAAATTCAATAAATTTATAAATATAATCGATACAACTGTTTGCGATTCAGTCTTAATAATCAATAAAACTTGATTTAATTGGCTAACTTAGAGAACATAGTATAAAATATAGTTTATATTTTTAAAATGTCTCAGTTTCGACAAGTTCCGCTGGCCGTGTGGATAGAGCACAGGCACGTGATGCAACTGGTGTCGGGTTCGATTCCCAGCAGTGGAAAAGTAAAATTTTTTATTCACACTCAATTTTAACATACCGCAAACACTTCAAACAATTATTTCTTCATGTGCGTTTTTTTTTTTTTTCATTATTAATATTTAGTTACAGTCATATATTAGCTGTTAACAATCATTTTATTTTGAGGGACGCTGGCTGGATAGGGCCCCCGTTTGATTGCAGCCCGGGGCCCCATGCAGTCTTAATCCGCCCCTGCCAGAAAGTCATCCCATGTGAGAGGCAATAGAACTTCATAATCATAATGGCCATAATCAAAAGCACCACTAAAGAGCAGGTATATAGACAAATGTTGACCGGGATTGTAAACTCGAGGAGAGGTATGAGTGGGGACGTTCTCGGATGAAAAATGATGATACTGGCAGAAAGTATTTCTATCATCAACAATCCATTGCGATAATTTCTGCTGGGCCACCTTCATATACTCCTAAATATTCAAGTATTCTGCTGGGCCACCTTCATATACTCCTAAATATTCAAGTACATTAATAGTATATAGTAATAGTGCTAAATAAATTAAATTAAGTCAAGTGCTTTTTTCAATTATTAAAAATATGATTTTGTAGCATTGTAATTGTCTACAATTGTAGACTAATTAATTTTAGTTAAAAATTAATTAAAATTATCTTAAACTTAAATCTTATCTAATACTAGGACGCTCCTAACTCCTATCTAAAGAAATTAAGACAAATATCAAATATATTTAATGTAACTAAATAGCTCTACCGTAATTTCGTCCGATGAAATTCTTGATACTCAAAATAATATGCTCCCTATTTTTGGTAAAAGTAATGAAGTAAGCACTCTGGGGATTTTCTGCGTCCTGTTATTTTCCTGAAAAATTTTGTTGGCAAGCAACGCTGTCACGTGATAATGGTAGGCGGGTGACGTCAGGTACTTGCGCTTATAAAGAAAGAATAATCCTGGCACTTCGGCACTGTTAGTGTTTGCAATGATGCAGTGGCGGATTTAGCTTTTGTCTGCGTGGGGGGGCAGGAGAATTTCAGGGGGCGCCGCCAAATTTTACTAATAAATAACCTATAATTCCGCAAATACTAATTATTAGCTTACTAATTTAATAAATTTTCCAAATCATCAAACAAGTCAAGCAGAATCGACAATATAAACAGATATGTTTTCAAAGTGGTAACGTAAATTTATCTCAATAGTATACTTTTTGATCTAGGAAAGAAACTTAGTTTATACGAATTTATATAGAGCCCTGGGCTCTAACTCTAATTAAATTCCTATCGACGTGATTTCATTGAAGCAAAATGATTTATCGTTGATTCAAAGTCAACTTTCTCATCTAGATCACGTTCATTTGAAATTAATAACAATCCAGACAGACGCTCGTTTGTCATTGTTGAGCACAAATAATTTTGATGATTTTCAATCACTGCTAACAGAAAGATTCAAGTAAATTTTATAGAGTATTGACAAATGAGGGAGACCTGATGCCATTTGTTTTTCAGTCAAGAATGGCAGACCTCTTTAAGTTAAAGTTCACTAGGTAGTGATGGGCGTATTGATGCGTACAAATGTTTGAAAGTATAATATTCAGCGATTGTTTCTTCAAGGTTAATGTCGTGTTTGTTAATTTTCTCACAACCTTCGAAAAGAATCTTAATTTTTTCGACGTTTGAGATGGATAATTACTATAGAAATGAATAATTGAGCCCTGAAAGTCATTAAGTCTATCATCTATTGCTGTTACAAGTGTATCCAAGATAGTGAAATACGTTTCAGATTTAAAGCTTGTAGTTGGATCATCAGACTTTTCATATGTGCTAGGTTCGCCTACCATACTTGTCTATTTCGCAATTCATGTTTCTTTCAATTTTGTTTTTAAAATCCAGTTTGGAACGATTTTTGTTAATAAATGATTTGACATATACTTAATGTTTAAGAAATTCAAAAGTTTATCGCTTCTCATTTCAACAAACTTATTTATTCCAACATCGATCAATTGTTTTACAAATGCAATGTCAATGCTCTTGCACTGCAAGTAGTTTTATAACACGAAGATATTTTCCAACAACTTTTGTACAAATAGCATCAGAAAAAAACGAAAAAATATTTTGTTATTAAAACGGTAGTGAGTATCGCCTCGTCATGACGACCCAATATGCGGCTACATACTCGCTCGTCCACTTCCGGTTATTGCTATTCTTAGTAACATTGTTTATAAAATGATGTTTATAAAATTGAAGAGTTACAAGTATTCACTGCGCCTTTCATTGATTTCATTGAACCTCCGATTCTATATGTACATTCAAACAATCTCTCAAATCTATCACTAAACCTAACCCAAAACCCTAAAAACTATCACTAAACCTAACCCAAACCCTAAAAACTGTCATTAAACCTAACCCAAAACCCTAAAAACTATCACTAAACCTAACCCAAACCCTAAAAACTGTCACTAAACCTAACCCAAACCCTAAAAACTATCACTAAACCTAGCCCAAACCCTAAAAACTATCATTATCACTTAAGGTAACCCTAAAGTTAAAGTCTATCCCTAAACCAAACATCAAAACAAACCATTTAAAAAAAAAAAATCCTATTCATTATCAATTCATGTAGTATTGTTTAAAAAGAAATAAAAAAATCGTGCATCAGTAAGGAATGGAACCACGGTCCTGCGATGTAGCGTACTATCTTACTATCAATTCGACCACACAAACATCATTGAAAATTTTAACCTTATAAAAACATGTTACTAAGAATAGCCATAACCGGAAGTGGACGAGCGCGTATGCAGCCGCATATTGGGTCGTCATGACGAGGCGATACTCACTACCTATTAAAACATATATTCCTATAGTCTCTGCTCTAACGCTTCCTTTATATTTTGTTGATTCCCTTGAATTTATATCTTCTAGGGTGGCTAGGACAGCAGAAAATGATCCAACAACTGCATCAACTGCATGCTTATGGCTTCCCCATCTTGTATCAGAAAGTCATTTCATAGTATTTACTGTAGATTCATTTTGAGATTTATGATGCTCTTTAAGAGTATGTAGACGTGGTAAACTAGACGTAAATAATGCATACAACCTTTCAGCTGTGCCGAAAAACAACTGCACATCACTGTTTACAGATATTGCTTCGTTAGTAACCAAATTCAAAATATGGGAACAACAATGAACATAGATGGCATTGGGTGAAAGTTTCTTTAAATGAGTTTAAAGGCCACTCTTAATTCCAGACATCACAGATGTGCCATCGTATGCCTGTCCTCGACAGAGTGTGATGTTTCCCTTTTGTAATTTGTAGTTCCTTTAAAATCTTCTCAGAAAAAGCGACAAGATTGCTGTTTTCCAAAGGGTCTGGGGTGTTTTATTAATATAATTCATATATTACCTCAAATGTGCAAATGAATTTAATTGAGGCGCTCACTTATGTTTGATTTGTCAACAGACCAATGGCGGTAATTTGGTGATGTATAAGTTAACTACGACTTTTTAAAATTCAAATAATGTTTCCATTATCTCGTTCCGATTAGGGGTAGGCCTATGTGTGTGGAATGTAGATGGACTCAATAAGTCAATAAGGTGATGTTTAAAATTGCTCAACTAGACTGTCGAAAATCAAGTTCCAAAACTCTCTTCACGGGTCAATGTCAATAGTCATATGAATTATATAATATACTATACTCTTAAATGATTTTTTTTTTTTACTTATAACGAAAGATTTCTGACAAGTTTTGAAGTGTTGATGTTCGTCGTCTCACTTTTCTAGCCGGTAATGACGTTCTGAAGTGGTGACCAAAGGTGCCACCACAAATTGGGTTAAGAAAAATTTGAAGCTTTTTAAAAAAAAAATTATTAGAGTTTTTAAACATCAGAGCTAGATGCGCATCGTGGACAAGTATGGGGAGTTATCGCTTAGAAAAAAAGGCCACCATTATTATCATCAGCATGTCTAGTTTTTTTAATTTATTTTTATTTTATTATTTTTTTAAGTTTAAGACATTGTTGTTGTCTAAAGTTTTACGTAAAATGTTAGCGTTTCACTTGCGAGGCAAACACTGCGTCATGAGGCTCACTCATGAGGACTAATGTGCAGCATTGACGTAATCGAACAATGCAGCTCTCACTGTTTGCTTGACCTATTTTTAAAATTTATTATTATTGTTATTTTTTTTTCTTTAGTAATTCACATCAAAAGAGAATATGATATATAGTCTAAGATATTAGATAGGCAGACATTAGAAAGATTCGCGGCATCGTAAGAGTGAGTAAGACAAGAGATATTCTTGTCTACCTAATGCCTAATGCCGACATAGAGGCTAGTTATAAAAATTTATAATCTACACACCGATTTTCATACGGATATTTTTTGTTCATCTTATCTTAGATATACAGACGCTCCTTCTATGCAGAAGATAATTGCGTCCACAGACCATGAGAGATGATCTGTTGGCAAGTGATGCAGCGGTCACAGGCCACGGCTATAGGGGTTCCACGCATTACCCCGGCCGCCTAACTATTGTCTAGTTAGGTACCCATTCGGAGCTGGGTGACTCGGGGACTCCTCAGGCCGCGAGAACAAATCCTCACCTTCGTGTGGATTCGAACCCGTGACCATCGGTATGACAGTAGAGAGCGCTACCTCTCGACCACCACGTCGTTGTTTGTTTGTTGTTGTTGCCATTTTCAATATTTCCAATTTTCTTAGAAAGTCAATGGTATTATAACAATTTTCTAGTTTTTATGATTATGAAATTCAAAATAATCCTGTCGGCCATTAGCTTTACACCTTTTAAATTTTAAGTAAATCTGAAAAGGAGATGACCACGCCCCCATTCAAATGCGTAGGCGTAAGTCACGATAAACAATATTGAAATAAATTGAATGTATTAATGATAATGCCTCTATTAATGTGATAAAGTCTGATTATTGTTTGATATTAAAAGGAATGGAATGAATTTAATAAATAATGTTATAAATTTATGTTTAAAATCCCGTTAGAGTCTATGTCATAAGCTAGCGGGCTACCAGATTTCATAGTTATACACATACTCTCGTAGCCAAAGTCTCAAGTGTCTAAACACCGAAAGTCTTTGTTAGAGTTAAGTCATTCATTCGTACATTTATCAACTTCACTATTTATCGTAATCATAATGAAAATAATTCCAGAAAATAGACAATTTGCTTTAAGTTTAATTAGGATTTCTCAACAGTATAACATAAAATAATAGGCTAGCAATCATATATGATATCATATTGATTCATATTCGCATTGGAACGATATTATGGTTAATGTTTAGTTTCTTTCCACCATGTAGCAATGTTGTCACAAGAGTCAATTAGAGTAAATCAAAAGAACCCAGTAAATGGTGCCTTTAATGACCCACACCCATGACCCATGGATCCTTTTTACTTTTACACCATTTTGTCATATTCATTTTCGCATCTTACTATAATAATAATTTGACTTCTTTCATGTGATTATGCTGTAACTGTAATACTGTAATACATGATATATCAAATATTCTTTTTGTCTTTGGCCTTAGGCTTATGTGATTGTTCAAAAATTAGACAATTATTTAGCATGCATTATTAATAATCAATTATTGAAAGTAATAGTATAGAAGTTTCATGGCTCAGCATGTATTAAAAAATTTAAATGGGGAAGTTTAGTCCATGCCATTACCATTATTAATTTGTTTTAAAGTATTAGTATTAGAAATAATTTAAAATTTAATAATTCTTTTTGCAATATAATTGAAAATATTTTAACAACTTTCTTTAATTTTTTTCTCTATAGGTTTGTTGAAACATGCAGAATTTTCACACTCAAAGTTTTATACTCGGATGAGGTGATATTCAAGGATAATAATTTCAGGCTGTAGAATTGTTAATAATTGTGACTTAGAATCAGACATTAAATCTTGTGTTCAAATTTAAGTCAGATATTCTGTCCCAAAAAGTAATTTTAAAAAAAATTATTATTATTTATACCTCTGAAAAATCACTTGATTATTAGTTTTAATGAAGAAACTTATCATTGGATAAAATGCATACATGAGGAGAAAATGTACATTAAAGAGATTGTTTGCTGTGCTGTAGCCATCTTCTTTACTTACATTCATCTTTCGTTTAAAGAGAAATTAGATTTAGCTGTATGTATTCTTTCTGCTCGTAATAATTTTGAGCATCGCAGTGCTATAAGAAAATCATGGCTGAAAGACATGCATTCTATTAGGTCCACCCAAAACAAAAATATAGTTGCAAAGTTTGTTGTGGGAAAGGTAGTTTGTTCTGTCCATCCCCAGAACAGAGTAGACCCTTATGGCTGTGAGCGCTGGACACCATCAATGCCTGAAAATCCAGTTGTTCAAGCTTTCACATTGAAATCATCCAGCATTCCTCACATGTATAAAGTTGTACAGAAATTTTATGTTAAAGTTATGCATGACGTGACATTATTGAGACTTGGTGCGGCAGAATTTTTCATACTTTCTTTCATGCAAACAAATGCCAGTTCTTATGTTGATATTGTTGTATACGATATAATTTCCAACGAAGAAATCGCACATGCCCACATCAACAGTTTAAATTTACATAGCGTTGATGGGTATTTTTACCGACCAATTCAAGAAATGCATTTACCCAAGGGATATGAGTTTGAAGTTGAACTTAGGCTTCCTGAAGATGTCACACTTCCTGTTCACCAACAAAGATCTGCATCACAAAGCTTGATAAACTGGGATGTGAAAGCTAATCACCATGACATATTGGTTTTAAAACCTTTAAATACTGAAGGTACTCTGATGTTAAGCAAAAATTATTTTCCATTACTTTCATTTATTTTTGCTACCCATGACACTGATGGCTTAAGGCAATACTTGGAGCTTATTTCTGAAAGAGATTTGGCTTGGCAAAATAAAATGCACTTAGAGACAATCCATCTTCAAGAAGAACAATCATTATATCAAGATATGATCATGATAGATGGGACAGATGTTTACAGAAGTCTTCCAGAGAAGGTTCTCTTGTGTCATGATTGGTTCAGAAATAACTATGAAGTCAGCTTTCTTTTAAAGACAGATGATGACTGTTTCATTAATTTAGAAAATATTATTTCAACAGTTGTTGATTTTGATGTCGATGCTTTGACTTGGTGGGGCAATTTCAGAGTTAATTGGGTTGTAGAACAACACGGTAAATGGCGTGAGTTGGATTATTCCAGTTCTGTATACCCGCAGTTTGCCTGTGGGTCTGGAAATATTGTGTCAAAGGGTATCAATGAATGGCTTGTAAAAAACAAATATATGCTTAAAAGATTTCAAGGTGAAGATGTTTCAATGGGCATCTGGCTTTCTGGTTTGAATATTATTCATGTTCAAGATAACAGGTGGCAGTGTGGAATGTCATGTCACAGAAATGTGCTCTCTGTGCCAGAGCTCACTCCTGAGAATGTTATATTGTACTGGAATAATAGCAAGACTTGCTCTAATCCATGTCAGGATTGTTGATGACTCATTTGACATAAAATTTTCTTTAATTTTAAGTTTAATTTGAAAATTTTCTGCTGACTTTTTATGTTACTTATAAAAGATTTATTGGTCATTGCTGACACCAATAAATCATTATATTTCATATTATTGATATTATTATTATTATACTAATTTTACTGTAACTGCCATAAAGGGAAAAAGTGTTGTAATTATCTCTGTCATATTGTTTACAAATTTTGCAAGAAGTAAAACTAATGATATGTTTAACTGACAAATTATTTTCATGATCCCTATTAAAAGGAATATATTATTTTTTATTCAATCACCAAAATTATGCTTTGTGCTGTTTTTTTTTCTTCAAACTTTTATCCCTAATTCCAAATACGGGCTGATAGTGTGTGACATGAGTCTGTTAAACTTTATAGCTTAAGTCCTCTCTTTTCTGTATCTTACACGTTCAGGTTACGTCCTCCTACCTCCACCTGAATACTGAATCTCTACAATATTTTAGAAATACAATGTATATGCTTGAGTTAAGAGCAACAGTCTGTAGGATTTTAAAGTACCAGTGTAATTTAACAGTTAATTACTAACATCTTTTATAGCATGCAAATTGAAAGAAAGAGACGTACATGTATTTAATTATCCACATTTTCATATTGCATTGTGGAAAATAATATTAAAATACCAATATCTTAGTCTTAGGTTTATATTTTTATATGAAAGTGGAACAACCTCTGTCTAAAGGGATGCCCATCAGTCAACTGATAGATTTTTTTAAAATATTATTTTAAAATATTTTTTTTTCTAAACAAAGAATTTTATTGTGATGATTAATAGTCAATGTTTAATGTGTATGTATTAAAATAAATTATATAATCAAAGTATGTTAACACAGTTGGTTTTTTGAAGGCGGGTTAAACGTTTTAAAAAAACGGATCGGTTCAAACGGATATTTAAGAATAAAAATTTTAAAAGAAAGTTTATGTAAATATTATTGTTACCCCAAAAGGAGCGGATTCTAGCGAATTTTATATGCCCACAATGATTCAGCGTTACCCCCAAGAGTTCCCATTTCACCCCAAGGGCCTAAATACTTAATTTACCTCTGTTCCTCGGTGAAACCGCTGGATAGCGGTAGAAGTAGAAGGAAAACTGTCACTATAAGATCAAAATCAATTTGAGGCATCGTCCTGTAGCCTATCTATCTTTATATTCTATCAACAATGAAATGATCCTTGTTATATTAATAGTCACACTCGCGACCTTGAAGGTTAATCAAATCAAATGATTTTTGACATTACCGCTGCATTGTTCGTTAGCTGTTTTGCTATGTCTTGGCAACTAAAAAAAATTCAAAATTATTTATAGAATAAGACGAATTCATCCTTAATCTTATAGGGCTTTAGGCTTAGGTCATGTAAGGGCCAATTTCGGTATCACGTAAGTTCAGGGAAAATCACGTCAAAGCGGGAAAAGAATGCACCGGTACTTGGTGAAATGGAAAATTCCTGCCGCTCGTCAAATACGAAAAAGTTTGAGAAGCACTGTCCATTTATTTAATGTCGTTTTACATAGCTTCACGCGTGTTAAGATATTACACTGAAGACCTACTTTTTAAAAAATACTTAAATGACAAAATAAGTGATTTGAAACATACTTATTTTAAAATGGAAAGAAGGTTTGTTATTTTTTTTTATTAAAAAAAAATTATTTTTTTTGTTTTTTTGGGGGTGGGGATCAAAGTTTTGTGACATATTCTTGGAGGGGCGGGCCAAATTTGTTGTGACGAGGGGAGGGGGTGAAAATCGGCCAAAATTGTGTGACGTCATTTATGGACGGCCCCTGTGGACCGCAACGGGTGACACCATGAAAAGGGGTGACACCTCATCAAAGTGTTTAATGAATCATCATCAGGAGTAATTCCAATTGACAGATCGTAGTTACTATTCATATTCACTTCTTATTCATGGTCATATGACTTGGTTTAAATTTAGATTCTAGCACGAATTTGCTTTGTTTGGAGGGCAACTCTTTCTATTACTAAATGTATTTACAATTATTTATTGAGAAATTAACCTTAGTGTCCTTATTAATTAATTACAGGAAGGGATAAAGACTGGTTGTTTCCTTTTATAATTAAGCCTTTAATTGTCCAATACCGCTTGGACTTGGAGCCACCCCCCCCCCCCATCTCTTACTCTTTACTTGAACCACCCGTCTTCCCCACCCCCTTTCCCAGTAAGTATACCCCGAGTTGCATGCGTACTTGGCTGGCGTACCGATGGTCACCAAAGGTTTGAATCCACGAAAAAGGCATAGGCTATATATTCCAGGGGCCAATGGTGCCCCTGAGTCCACTCAGCTCCAAATGGTATTACCTAACATTAGTTAGGGGAACAAAGGCGGCTGGGAATAACGTGGATCCCTCATAATTTAATGCAAACAAAATTCTGAACTTTTAATAACTTGGAAGTAATAAATATTTGATTTAGACCAAAAGATCACTCTTTGCTAAAATAGATCTGTCAAATTTATATTTCCATTTCTTGAAATTAGCTTATTATGTTACAGACGCTCCTTCTATACAGAAGATTTTTTAAGTCGGAAAAGTTATAAAGTGTTTTTTTTTTTTTTTTACTAAAAAATAAATTCGAGTAAAATTGTAACATTAATTATTTAATAATTAAAGTTTCTCTCTCGCCCACCAGTGCCGAAGCAGTTATATATACATAACGGGACGGCGATTTCACTGCTTATATTGTTCTATTTTATCCGTTGTTAGTGTGTGTGTGTATGGGGGGGGGGTTGTCCATGAATGATTTCGGCCGATTTACAACCTACCCATCCCCTCTTTCGTCACAAAAATTAGACCCCCCTCCAGTATGACGTCATAAAAATTTGACCCCCCCCCCCCGTAAAAGCCGTATTTTCTAATTGAAAATTGGCATGTTGCAAATTACTTTTTTGTTATTTAAATATGTATTTAGTGCACTCTAATATCGTAATATGTGTGAAGCCATTGAAAATGTAATTAAATAAATTGTAAGCAACCAAATACTGAAGTGGAACTTTTAATTACAGTAGCACATTTGTATGGGACATTCACATTTCTTCAACACCCCCCCTCAACCTTGTCTCACATCGTCACAAATAGTCGGCCCCCTCCCCCTCTAGGCGCGGGACATCATTTATCGACGGCCCCTTTAAGCAGTGTTCAAGACAATAATAGTTGAATATTCTATTGTATTTCTTCAATAATTTCAACATGAAAAAACGAGATATTACAAAAAAACCAAACAAACAAAAAAAAAACAAACAACAAA
>MUZC01004804.1:512799-547621 GCA_002072015.1 Radix auricularia | reverse complement strand
ATGCTTTGTCACAAAAACTTAGAACTGAGACCCACAGCCCCTTTTTTCCCGATATGACGTCACAAAGCTTAGAATCCCCCCCCCCACGCCGTATTTTCTAATTAAAAATTATCAAGTGGCAAGTTATTTTTTGTCATTTAAATATGTATTTAGTGTAAGTCTGCACTCTAATATCATAACACGCGTGAAACCATTGAAAACGTCATTAAATAAATAGTATACAATCAAATATTTAAGTGATACTTTATTTAAAGTTGCACGATTTTGATGTAACGTTACATTTTTAAACACACCCCTCCCTCTTGTCACACATCGCCACAGACGCGAGACACCCTCCCCATAGGCACGTGATGTCATTTATGCATGGCCCCAAATCCCTAGAACTCATCCTGTCTTCCAGTGGCAAATAAAGGGAACATACATAATTTTTTTTTTCACCTTGTAACACTGTAAATCAGCACTTTCCTTCCCTTCAAAAAGAGGTATTTTTATTTCTTTACCACATTAATGACATTTTTTAAAAAGTTTGTATAACAGATAAACAGCTAAGTGGGGATCAATGTTCCCTCTAAGGTTTGCCGGTTGTTGTGCTAAATATTTTTTTTTTTAAACACATGTTCAAAGTTTCACAGAGTACCATTTTTTGTGTTCAAATTTTTGACATCTCACAAAAATACATGCACCAATTGGACCGATGTACATTAAGTGACACATTTCTTTATCAAAATAATATATTAGATTAAAATAAACAAGAATTATAAATGTATATATATGTTCATCTGTTCAACGGTAATTATCATGCATAAATCAACGAAATACCAACATACCCATACGCCGCTAATCTATTCTGGGGCGATCTGGCGTCTGTCTTTCAACGATATCCATATTTTATAGACTTCGTCAAGGTTGATCCGATGTCCATCATTCTGACAAGATTTAATCCTCACTAGCAAGTCTAAATGTAACTCTTCCAACCTATGTCTATATTTTACTTTTATAGAATTCATTAGGCTAAATCCACATTCGCAACCAGTCCTTGATGCAAGAAGTGTGTCACAAATATCCAACAGAATGACAAAGTCGCTGAACTATTCTTCAGTCATGGCAAACTGAATGATGAATCACCTTGTCGAAAGTCTGCACCAACCCACATTTTAATTTTTTTCTGCTAGCATTAATCATAAATTTAAATTGCGATACTGATCCATAAGTTTCTGCAAAATGTCTTCATAGCTTTTAAACAATGCTTTTTATTTAGAAACTAGGGCACAAAGTTCCTCGTGTCAGAAATTAAAATTTGACGTGTTGACTAACGCTTACAACAATATACGCCGTAGCATCAAGTCGATTTCAAGAAAACGATAGTCCACGTGCCAACTCAGACATTCAATGATTTTGAGAATGGGACTATGTTTTCACCCTTACAGCCTGAAAACATTTGAGCGACCTCTACATACCAATGAAAATTGTCACCAAGGTGCTCATGGCCTCTTAGGTTATTGATCCTTCATTATACAAACTGGTATGCCTCCATGGTCGTTACATTTTTTCCTTTGTAACAGCCTGTTTAATTTGGCAAATTATCCAACTACTTCATGAATGACACTACGAAAAAATATTTATTGACCATGACTAAGGGCCATTATACAAACAGACCAGCTCTTCACAGTATTCAGTCTGTACTTGTATGTTTCTCAACAATTTTAGCAACAATGCGTGTAAAGCAAAGTGCCGTGAAAGCCATCTGATTTCCGTGTCGTCTAAAAAATCCTTCTCAATGTGTTCAGCGCAAACTGAGTTGTCATTTCAAATCCCTTCTTTCAACACACTATCACCCAAAAAAACAACTCCCATTGTTTTAATTAAAATATCACACCGGCTTGTTCGTGACATCAAAGTCTTTTTTGTAAGTTGTCGGCGAGTGATGTTAAAGTATTTGTTCTGCCTTCAAGGCTAGTCACCAATGTCAATTATTTTTGTAAGGGAGTGTTTGATATTTTCCTTGTATTAACTTAAGCCGAATGAGTTGAATTATATTGTTAGTGTCTGTTTGCTGTATGTTAGAAATGGAAGATACATTCTGGACATTTAAACTTGTTTCCATTATTAGATTTTAACAAAAGCTGCGACTGTGTCCCAGGTAGAATAAGAGATAAAATTGCTACTAACTTTTCTGGCAAAGGCGCAGAAATTCTAATTTTTTCCCTATTGAAATTTGCGGCATGATAACTCAAAACTCCTGCGCGGAATCTGCCAGATGGCTGCGCGACCGTGCAGCTTGAAGGGAACATTGGTAAGGATGGCAACTACGAACCGGAGGACTACCTATGCCTATACTTAAACATGTATATCTATGCTTGCACGCCTTAAAAAAATACATTTAAAAATATATAACTCAAAGACATTGAATGCATAATTTTCCTCTAAAAATAACAACAAAACCCATCTTTTGATTGTTTAAAATAGAAAGATCTTCGCCCCCACCCATCTGACGTGGAGGGAAGAGGGAATGGGATCCGTCCATGATGTCAATACTTCAAAGCTCAGTTTTTTTTTTTAAAATATATTTTACAACAGAAGACCCTGCCCTGTTTAAAAAAAAAAATCTCTCTGGTGCGGCTGTATCTGTTGGGTTTAAAAAAAAAACAAACAAACTTTGTTTGTTTGTCGGGACAGTTTTATTATTGTAAGTTAACTAATGAAAAGAGGGAGTGGGATTTGTCCATGATGTCAATAAAAAGTTTCGGCGTTTAACGTATTTTTATTGTTTCTTAATTTCTTTCTATATCAAAAAAAATGTGTCTCTTTTTCTGACATAAAATAGTAACACAGTAAAAAGTTATCCTTTGGTGTCACCCCCCTAATGGTGTCACCCGGGGCGGCCCGCCCCCCCTAGCGACGCCACTGACCCCCTCCAATATGACGTCACAAAGCTTGACCCGAATTTTCTAATTGAAAATTAGCATGTTGCAAACTCTATGTAGTTTGTGTAAGGCTGCACTCTAATATCGTAACACGTGTGAAGCCATTGAAAACATTAAATTGCAAGCAAATTTTTATTTAAGGTTACGTGTGTTGATGTGACGTCATATTTCTTAACAACACCCCCCCTCCCAACCTCGTCACACATTTTCACATATGCGTGATCCCCTCTCCCTCTAGGCGCTTGGCGTCATTTGTAGACGGCCCCAAAAAGTATAGCAAATACCTCTTGACTTTGGCCTATAATTAAATTTTAAATCGGTGGGGGTTGGAGGAGCGAATTTGTACGTACGCATGGGGGAGGGGGGTTCCCGAAAAGGTATGGAGTGTAAACAGGGGTGGAGGGGGTTACGAAATTACGTTGTTTGTGCGTACGAAATATGTGGTCAGTATGGGTACGCAAGCCGAGTGCGTATGTCTGAGGGTTGTATTTGATTATCTTTGTGTTTTGTTTCCAAGTTAGAATTAATTGCCTATTACTTATGACATAACTTATGAATTATTATTATTACTTTGCTCTTTGTTCTTCAACCCTCTGCATCTAGTGACTAGTGTTTCCAGATTTAGTGATTTGAATTTAAATAATGATGTTATTTCTCTCAATACAATGCAATAAGGGGCGGTCCATAAAGTACGTCACGCTCCTGAGAGGGGAGGGGATGTAAGACAGAGTGACAGTTTGTGAGGGGGGTTCCGGTCCTGTGTGACGTCACGATGTTTTATATTAAATTTTAATTATTTTGTTAAGTTAATTTTTATTTTTGTCCAAAANGGCCCCCCCCCCCCTCAAAAAAAAAAAAAAAATATATATATAATTTAGTTTTGAAACTGGCAGCTCTCTATAACTCTGTATAGAAGGGGCGTCTGTAAGAGACAAGATAAGATAGTACTAGCACTGGCGCTAGCTTACATGTTTTCTTTGGTAGATGGATACCCATCGTAATCGTATAGGCGCCTTAGCCATGGCCACAGTGATACTAAATAAATAATTTATGCCATTTTGTAATCATATTAAAATTGAGTGAAAATTCAAATCTAATATTCTTAACTAACTAGTTATATTTTCATTAAGAAAATAATTATATAATTATCATAATAATATTATAAACATATGATCATTTTTTTTATTCTTTAAAAACTTATTATTAATAATTGTTCTGGTTTTTATATTATATATGAATTTTTTAAAATACGGGGAGACAATCTTCAACATCCGCTTAATCTCTTCCTGTGAAGGTGCCCTCGCATCATAAGATACCACACCAATTTCGCTAAAATAATAAAATGACTGCCTTCTGGAGACAAGTTGGATTAAAGTGAGAGTTACTTATTGTTGCTTATTGATTAGCAACATTTATAATTAGCCTTTTAATTTTAGGATGTTGCTAGCGTTACGACATGTCGTAGCGCTAGTCAGGAAACTGCTGCTACGTCCTACGACATGTCCTAACAGCAGACGATTCAACGGGATGTTGCTAGCGTTACGACATACGCAACTTCTGCGACGACTAGTCTTAGTCGCTATAACTATAATCTCTTAAGCCTTAAACAAACTCTTCTTTATTATCTTATATTTTATATATGGTCAATATACACATTTAATATTGGTCCACCGATTATATCGGTAGATTTATATTTTATGTAAGTGTAAGTAATGTCGATGCCAAGTATTAAAATTTAGTATACCGTTTTAATGAAAATATTGAAAATGCTCTAGATAGCAAATATTCGCGCACAATTGCAGGAATCTAAATCTAAAACAATTTGACAAATATTCGTTTCGTGTGGAATAATAAAATGTACTGTGTCAATGTACCTGTCAATTTTTAAAAAGGATAGTTCGTTTTGTCGTAGTTGTGAGTCATATTCATATGTTGTTAAGACCGCTCGTTTTTGAGGACTGGTTAACCATTCAAAAAAACACCGGTTAACCTTCGGATCAATTTATACTAATTTTTGTGAACTAACAAGAGAAAGTATCGAAATTTGGCCCTGTGTTGTCTGAATTATGTAGCAACTGCTAGTGTTAACCTCTGTTATGCTACCGTCGAAACAGCGAATTTTAAAAAATTTACATTTTTTATTTTAAAAATTTCCACAAAGAAGTAAACTGTAATGATTAATATTAAACTTTATGTATTAACAGTATTCAAACAGCATGTTAGCAAATGTTGTCAAGTCAGTTCGTTTGTGAGGACTGGTTAATGTTTAACCCTTTAAAAAAAGACAGTTTTACTGTCCGGTCCGTATTTTTCCATAATTTTGTAAGAACCAACAGAGTGTGTATCAAATATCAACTCACGCAGTCTGATGGTGACTCCAAAGAAGTATTTGACGTCACAGCCCGCTTGTGTTCAGCTCTGATGCCCTGTGCTCCTTTTCCAACGCACACAAAATACTTTTTTCAGAAAACATAACATTTTATATCGATGGGGTAATTAGTAATTTTAAGTCAAATAAATGCCTTTCAGCTCTTTTCCGCGATGCCCTCAATTCAGTGAATTTTTAAAAATCCAAAGAATTAAGTAAACAGTAATGGTTTTATACTCATTTTTTAAAGGACTGGTGATTAACCGTTCTAAAGAATAGGACCGTTAAAGTTAGTCAGCTATTTTTCCTTAGTTTAAAAATCCCACCCTGCCTCGCCATGTCCGTTGGGAGGTCGTGTTTACCTCTCCTCTCTTGTGTATGATGCCGGTCTACTCGTGTATTAAAAATTAATTAAAATTATAAAGCGTACGGATTAAATGGAATTTATTTAAAAACCTTATTGTTTTTCAATCGTCAACTTGCCAGAATAATTGAATTTTGCGGTGCACACGTTCCCCCCTCCCCCCATTTTTTCTGTTCAAATAGGGTTTGAGCTAAGCTCGCCGTACTCCCCTTCCAACGCATAACAATTACATTTAAAAAAAAAGGAAAATATCAGTTTATGATATAAATGTGATCAAGAAATGCCGACAGGGTCACGGGGTCATATGCTTTTATAGCTTTCTTTGTCTTTATAAGAAACAGACTACTGTAATTAATATAAATAGAAACTGTCGCGGCCTTGACCGTTGTTCACACTTAACGCCCACTGTGTGTTAGCTCTTGTACAGTGCCTCGACTACTAAGCCAAGAAAATTAAAATTTTAAAAAATCTTTCCTTAGCCGTAGGCAAAGTAAACCAATAGTGATGACGTGTATATTATTTATATATCGGAATATGGAGAAAGCAAATTGAAGTCACCGTGGTTCGGGTTAGTTTTGTCTCGTATGCTGCCCAGCATCTTAACGGTAACAACAAAAATGAACTCCGGATAATAAGGGCTAATTGAAGTTGCGGTTGAACGGTCCTGATTTAAAGGGACCACTCCTGATCTGAGGACCAGTTAACAGTTAACAACCTTAGTCTTAATTAGTGTCTATGTAGATTAGATCTGGTACTTGTAAATTATCTGTATTACTTAGTATTATCAGTTTCAGAAACTTTGTTTTGGCAAAAAAAAGTTTGGAAATACACTAGACACTATAATTTAGTATATTATTGAATTTATTTTATATGACATCATTTTAAAGCCTATTTGTCAAATACTTTAATGTTAAAAGGAATAATAATTGAATTATTGTAGCGTCAACTAGTACTTATAAATACATGTTTTTTTCTGCCCACAGCTACATCAATTATTCACAGATATGTGCAAGAGTAGTTCGGCAAGCCCTGAAAGAACCCCATAAAACTATTGTGCTTGGGAGGGATTCATCTTTAGTTAAGACAGCCAGGTGGGAAAATGGCAAAATTGTAAAAACAGGTAAAACTATTTGTTTAAAAAAAATAATTTTAGTACAGTCGAACCTCGCTAAGTTCAACTTCTCCAAGCCGAAAACCTCCCTATATCAAATTGTTAGGTCCCTGCCAAATTCCAAAAATCTAATGTATTTTATATCTCTTTAACTCGAAGATTTTTGGCTTCCAACCTCCCTTAGTCAAATTTTCCAAGGCATTTGGGTTATTATTCAGGGGTGACATTTCAGACCAAGTGTTCCGTAGAGCCACATAAGGGATTAAGCGACTCTTGCAAGTACACAAAATGACCAAGACACAAAAAAAGTGGCTGGAGTAGTGGAAGAGGGGTAACTAATTTGCGTCTCTTTGCTGCATGCTGTGACTCTTTTTAAAAAGAAAAAATTTGCTGACCCCATCCCTGCTCTCAATATCTACATTGTCCTTAATTAATCTGCGCCTATTACGCCATTTTCCTAACTCGAAAACTCCATTATTCAATTTTTTTTTCGTGGTCTCTTTGGGCTTGATTTAGAGAGGTCCGACTGTAATATGTTTTAACATTTACTTTTATCCAGCTTTGTCAAATTGGAAAACTTATTTTTTTGTGGGCTTTATGTCACATATGGCACATGAAGTTTAATTTTTAGATAAAATAAAGGTCATTCAAAAATTGTTTTATTTTCCTTTTAACTGGAAATTAAATAAAATATTTGAATATTAGGCTGGCTTTAATTTTATAGTTTACATTAGACAGTTCAAATTAGAATGGTATTGTTTTTATTTTATGTCTCATTCAAATAATGAGTATTTTTAAAATTAAAACTGTGTTGAATAAGTGAATCTCTCCTTTTACACCTTTTACTTATTATATTCAAATTACAAAAATAATGAATTTACATACCATCTGCTGTTAGTTTTTATGAAATATGAGAAACTTGGTTTCTTACAAATAGCTTTCATACTCTTTTAGGATTTGAATATACTGAAACTATTCTAATGATAGTAATTAAACTTAATCTACAGATGGAAAATTGGTCAACTAAATCAGTGCTTTGAACTGAGTAACTAAGGTTCATTTATGCATGATGTGACATGCCTTTTTTAGTAAATTAATCCTAACATTATTAGATATTAGTTTGGATGCTATTCCTTTGAAAGATTAGACCTCTCATTTTCAGTACTTACAAATTAGCAGAAGTACAATTGGATTATGTATCTTGCAATGTAGAACAACCTGTTTTACAATTTAAAATAGACTAACACTAATATACGTTTATAATTAATTTCAAAAGTTCCAGTTTATATTATAAATGGGTAAAATGTACATCATTTAAGTTATGTCATGTAAGGAAACTTATTCATGTGTACAATATTGTAGAGGATCTGTGTCGGGGTTCTCGTTTCTTTTATCAACTGCTCTCATTCAAGCACTAACACCAACAAGCCATTTAGCTAGACAGTCGTTTATTTAGAGGAACACTTCTCATCTGGCCGTCGCTATGTCTTCGTTTCCCGTCTCTCCGACCAGACTCTTTCTCGACACCCTCGCCTCGACTCGTTGGCTCCCTTTGGTCTAGCACCTCGCGGCTCCCCTGGCTTAGTGTCCCCTGAATCTAAGTCCCTGCCCTTATATTGTCCACGCTGCTTAACCGGTCTTGAACCCACACATTCCTGGCTGGCCGCAGACGCGTATCCCACGAAGTAATAATTGAACCTGCGAGTTTCTGATTGGATAAAAGTTACTTAGTTTATGCTAATCTACAAACTTTCCCACGAAGTTATTCAGGTCGCTGAAATACAATATTTGTTTCTACCCCGACTTAGACCCTGGTTCAATCAAGAGACAACTTTCCCCCTTGTGAATTTCCCGCATCCCATACATCTACGCGACACGTCAGGCTATCCCCTTGTCTTCCTCCCAAAAGTTGAAATACAATCTCTGTGAGATCCGTCCCCTTGGTGACCTGGGAATGGGTACCCGTTCGCGATTCACTACAATATTAAAATACTTTATTAGATGACCTCGTTGCATGTCTCATTGGCATCTGGGCTGGATATCGACTGTCAAAACAGCGACTATCATTTCAAAACAGCGATTTTCTGAATGGCGACTGCATTATAAAAAAAAAAAAAGCAACTGTTAAATAGCTACTTTTTTTTCTTCTTTTGCTTACGATAATATACTGGAGCAGCTTATTGAAATATCCACAAATTCTAGTTACAAAAACAGATCCCATTATTATATTCTGCATTATGGGTTATCTTGCAGAAGTTTTTGACTGCTTTGTGGTCTTCTTATTTGCTAGAAAAATAAATACATTCATAAAATCTAATCACGTTAATTCAAGTCATTACATTGTTATAAATTTTATTTTAAATTAAAGTTATAAATAATTTCATCAAATTTTGTTGTTGTTGTGCTGTGCATTTATGTAGTTTTTTTTTACTTTGGGTCCCTGGGCAAGTTTTGACTTTGAAATGGAGTCCATGGGTCTGGGTCAAAAAAGTTTGTGAACCACTGTGTTAGGTGAACTGATGGACAAGAAAAGCTATGCGTTCAAGGCACTGTTGTGACAGTCGCTGTTTGGAGCCCGTGCCATCTCCATCTCATTATAATAGACAAAGTGACCCTTCAGTCTTTTTTTTTTTTTTTTTTTTANTTTTTAGCGCATTTTCGAGAAGTCGAATGCGCTATTGCACCCGTTTTGTCCGTCCGTCCGTCTGTCATCACCCTAGATCTCAGCATCCATAAGTCCTAGACCCATGATGTATATATGTTTTTTGTATGTCCTGACCTGCCATTTGTGCATCAACACTCAGTTACTCGATCCGTTAAAAAAACCCCGTTAAAACTACCAAAAAACATTGCGAATCGAGAGATAACACTGGCGCAGGCAACGGCCGCCATTGCCGGAAGTCTTAGTATTATCAAAAGTATTAGTTTTTTTTGTTGTTGACGTCATTAGAATATGTGTAAAAGTTTAGAGAGTTTTACGTCATCATTTGTGGTGACTTCAATCAAGATCTTAGCGGCCCAGGGGCAGAAATTGAAAACTTTTTCGAAACAAGCTTCAACATTCAACTACTTTCAACAAGAATGGCAACCACGATCTATCAAACAACAATTGACGGAGTATTTGGGCGATTAGCTGATTACAATTTAGAATGTTTCATTTATGAGTCCTATTTCAGTGACCACAAACCACTTGTAGTTAGATTAAAGAGAAAATAAAATTTTTTAAAATGTAAAGAAATGACTTTTAAATTAAAAAAAATTCAGGTATATTCATTACACAAGAAAATTCATAAAAATATGTCTAAAATCTAAACACAATTACTGATAACTACATAATGCTGATATCTAACATAAGTACTGATACATAATACGAAAATGCGCTAACACGTCCTGAGTTCCAAAAGGGTCCAGGCTTAACATGATTTTTTTTCAGTCCTTTAGTTTTTGTGTTGGTCTTTTGACTGTTGGAATTGAATGTTCTTTTAAATTAAATTATAAGAAGAATATAATTATAGATTTCCTCTGTTGAGATGTCACTTCTGTGTGAAATAAACAAATCTAAGTATGTTTTTATGGATACTTTCAGAAAATATTACTGACACTTAACTTTTATAAAACAAAAGAAATGAAATCAGTCTTTTGACAAGCATTAAAATAAATATCTTTAATAAAGGATTAAAGTATTAGAGCTTCTTGGCTGAAAAATTTAAAGAGAAGCACAAAGAAAAATAAATAACTTAAAATATGATGACAAAACATGTCCTTTTTAAATATTTTGATAATTTTTTAATATTTAGTATCAATACATAAACCAATGATGATGATTTAAAAATGCAGTTAATTTTTTTCTTCTCTTTCTTATAGTGTCTCCAGTTGGAAAAGAGTGAACATGCAAAGTTTCTGAATGACTGCAATTGGATGTCTTAAATGCTTTTTTGTGATACAATTATGACAGAAGGATTATTTTTATCAATGGATAAAGCTTGTTAAATGAGTTGCCTGGATAATTTTTTTTAAAATTAAAAAGTAAATAATAACCATACAATTTTTGGTTCTGTTTTCATCTTTATTAATAGAATTAACTTTTAAAAAAAAAACTATTAATGAAGTATACAAATTTCAATTATAATTATAAACAATGTTGAAATAAATATATTATATGGCTGAGTTTTATTTTAGTATTTTTATGATACAAAGCTATTAAAATAATATGTTTAAACACAAAAGTTTACATTTATTTATTTATAGCTTTACCTAGGCATATAAATATGCTTTGGATATACATTATTTTACATTTAGATTTCAAATTACACTTACATGCAAAATGACAGTTTATCACAGACTCTTGATGTATTAGGTGTTATTGAAAAAAATTGTAATTCACAACAAAATTATTTAGAAGTTGAAATAGATTTGAATTCTGATATTAGAATTAGAACTGGCATAATTCTAGACATATTCTTAAAAATAAGAATATATAAATAACATTTCCCTGCATTAACTTTAAAAAAAATCTTGTCATTATCACCATGAGGAGAAATCATCATCATGCTCCCTGAAATTTAAACAATGAAATAAAATTATAATTATAATCTTGATTAAAGCTTAGCATTTATTTTTAAAAAATGTTATTAAAATACTGTTTCATAACATAAGTTCTCCAAAGCTCAATGTGCATTTTTGCTCTTGTGTTTTACCACACATCCTACCAAATACTAGTTTATTACTGAAACATATTCTGAACATTTTTGTGAGTGCCTCTGCAATTCAAACATTTTTGCTTAACAATATAAAAGGTTTTGTTGCTTTTTTTTTAAACCTCATTTTGTATTATCACAAAAGGTTTTTTTTAATAAAAAAACAACATCCAAAATGAAATATTGTCCAACCCATGGCAGCATGGAAATAATTTTATAAAAGCATGCCACAGCAAGAGAAATGAATATATTAAAAAAAAAAAAAAACAACTATTTAAAAAAAATATAAATTTATTAGCATTAGACAACATTGAGGAAACAGGCAGAGGCAATAAACTTAAACTGTTGGTAAATCAGGCTTATAGTACTTACAGATAAGTAGATGGATAACATGCATGAAAGGGTATGTATGATCCTGACAAGACATTACTATAGTGACCTCTTGTCAGGCTCATACATACCCTTTTGGATTGCATGTTATCTACCCACAAAGTGTCAATAAAGATTGAAATGGCTTGAAACACAGTAATTTATGTTTAGAAGATATTTAGTGAAATGCAACTGTACATATCTTCTCTTTCTTTCTGCATCTTTTACAAGGGAGGTATTAAGTGTGGCGTATGATACTAACTTCTTTGTGGGGAAAATGAAATAATTAGCAATAGTAACTGGATGTGTGATTTGGTCTCTGAAAAACGTCTCTGACTCATGACCTTAACACAGATAAAATATGTGAGCACCATGAGTCAACTACTGCACTTGATTATTATCAGCTATGTTAATCATTGAAATGAAATGTTTCATTATTTTTTAAAAGATATGTCTTAGACTTAAGTGCAGTCTTGAGGGACTTGGTGGTGGAAACACTACGGATGAGTAATGGTAGAGAATTCCATTGTTTGGCTGTACAGAAAGAGAATGACCTTTCGCCAAATTTTTAGTTTGTGTCTTAGGAACACAGAGAATGCATGTGTCTGTAGAAGAGCGTAGCTGACGACTTGGTGAGTAGACAGACAGAAGTCCATTAAGATAGGAAGGGCATGAGTCAGAAAAGAAGTTGTGACACAGAACGGCCAGTTTGTAATCGATTCGGGCTTGTATGAGTAGCCATTAAGTGAGGGAAGTAGTGAAGTATGATGGTCATGTTTTTTTGCCTTTAGAACTAATATTGCAGCTGAATTTTAAACTCTGTAGTTTTTCAATGCATTGTTTTGACGCACCTGGCTGTTGAAAATTGCAATAATCAATACGAGCTAGAACAAGAGCACAGACTAAAGTTTTTGTTGCACTAACTGTTAAGTAATGACGGATAGACCTGTTCTGACGAATGGCAGTTCAGGCAGAGCGACAGATGTGATTGATGAAGTTGTTGGTAGACATGTTGTCAGAAATAAATAGCCAAGATTCCAAGTCAATGTTTTGAACAGTATATCAGAACTAGCCATCTGAATAGAATTTATTGTTAGTTTGTTACAGAATAGGAGTGCTTCTGTCTCATAATCATTCAGTTTGAGCTTGCTTAAAGTCATCCAATACTTTACCTCACCAATGCACTCTGCATCAATTGGACAGTCAAGTCAATATCGGAGGGATCAGTGTGCGTGTAAAGTTGAGTATCATCTGCAAATGACTTTCAATGGAATGTTTTTCAAGCAGTAGAAGTAGTTGCCTTGTATACAGTACCAAGAGTACCGGACCCAAAACGGAGCATGAGGCACACCATAAGCCAAGTCAGAAATGAGTAGGAAATTCCAAAAAATTTTGCAGGGTTTTTAGCAATGTTTGATGGTTGACGGTGTCAAAAGCAGCACTAAGGTCCAAGAGGACAAATATAGAGATTTTCCCACTGTCTAGTGCAAGTAGGAAGGTGTCTCTGTGCTGTGAGAATGTCTATAGGCCGACTGATTGGGACTTGGAAGAGTGTTGTCATAAAGATAAGAAAAAAGTTGTTTTAAGAAATGTTTTTCAATGATCTTAGATACTACAAACGAAATATTTTACACTGGTCAATAATTGTTTAAATTGTTTTGATCTTGAAGTCATTTGCGGCCTTCAGGTTTGTGCTTAACATAGTATTTTGGCACATGAAATCAAAAAAAGTTAGACAGCCCAACAAAATTTGATAAAAGGAAAGTTTCACTCCATTAGGAACACGCCAGTAATGTTTTTTTAAATGAAATCTGATTGCGATTAAAATTAGTGGGACAGGAATGCATTACAATTATTACTTTCTATTGATATTCAATGATATGGTAGAAAATGGAAATATATGCCATATATTATAATGTTAAATAAAAGTATCTTCCCACTTACGTTTTATCATCAACTGCAACTGACAATTCTTCAGATTCAGACTGAGATGGTGTTTTATCCTGGAGTAAATATTATTTCAAAGAAATTAGGCTAAACAATTTAAATTCATAAATTAATAAATCCTTAACTTAATGCAAATATTTTGAATTAATAATAATAATACAATTTGTTTTATTAATTATTAATACAAAGGTAGTCGACCTCAGTCCTTTGATATTTGCTATTAACCACAAATGTATGTGATTTAATTATAATATATAATACAATATATACCTGTGACTTTCTTTGACTGCCATTTGTGGATTTAGCAAGCTGTTAATGAGTAAAGCAGTTTTAAAAAAAAACTCATTAAAAACAAAGCTTTAACTATAAATTATATATTTACCCTCATCACTGACTGACTCTGTAATACTATAATTAATAAACCAAGAACAACAATAAATCCACATACAATTCCAAAAACAGATTCTTAAGAATAACACAAAACACATTAAATTTGCACTATTTTTAAAAACAGAAATGTATTTCAGTGCATAATAAAAATATATGGGTTTGTTATTTTAAAGTAAAATGTACATATTTATTGAATAAGTACACTGCTATGATGTGAGGACAATACCATTTTGTTAAATTTTCAGGGAGTAAACATTTTTGTAGGGGTGTACTTATAGAGGATAGGGTTCTTGCTAATAGTAAGTGCAGCTTTGTAAAATAGCTTTAGCAGAAGGAATTTTCATATATATATATTAGGGCTGGCAACGATTAAGATTAATTTAAATTTAATCGTTTACTTTTGAAAACTTAACTATTAATTTCATGAATCGATAGTTAATTTCCATTAAAGCCAAACATCTCAAGGGAAGTAACAAAAACAGGTAATTGACATTTTTGGTTTTATTGAGTTATTCTCCTGTCTCAGAGACAGAAAAAAAATTTTGATTTTTTTTTAAAAACTGATATGGACTGTTGTACTGTGTTCCTCAGCGATACAGATCATGTGACCTGGGCTCTCATATTGTTTACTAATTATTTTTTAATAAATTAAAAAAATTAATAAATATTTTCTTAAATTTTAATCAAATTTTTATCAATTGAAATTATTTAAATCAATAAGATTTTTAAAGGTTGATCGAGAAATTAATTGTTCATTTACGCAGCCCTAATTTATATATATATATATATATAAAATATAGGGTTGCCTTTTTAAAAAGATATTACAGTTTTTACAAATAACACATCGCAGCATAAGAGTTTCTAGGGCACAGCTTCAGACTTCCCCAGGGTAGCTAGCAGCACTGGTTTTAGTTTCCATTATTACATTTCTTGGGAGCTATAACTTGCAATATCTCTAAAACTTAAAGGTATTAAAAATTTTGGACATAAACCTCTTTTTCCCTTTCTTTCTGCTGCTGCACCAAGGCCATGTACTGCTTCATCACTGGATCAATCTTGTCGTCTTCATTGTCATTTTGTCTTGCCGCTGCTGCAGGAGCCTATGACATCATTATAGAATAATGAGGAACAGCAAACAAACAAAATATATATTTATATATGAATTTTTTAAATTTTATTTAACCGCTCTGGATATTTTCAGGTCTCATTTTAAAGTTTTAAAAACATTTACAAATATGTACTATTCCCACCGCAAAATTTTCTGATTCCTTTTTGCTGTCTTTCCTTTCTTGATTGGATCTTTCTTCTAGAAGTCTTCTTTCCTCTTGTCTCTTTTCCTCAATCTCTTTCTTTTTCCTAAATTCTTCTTTTTTTTTTTAAATGAAAAATTTTAAAAGTTTGAACAAAAGGTTTCCTGCTGCAGAACATTGGTTACAATAATTCAATTGGGGAAACAAATTAAAAATATAAAAAAAACACGTTTTTGACTATAAATCCTTTATAAACAAGACATAACTATAAGGATGTTCATTATAATAGGCAGCGCAAGACAATCTGCAAATACAAAATTTTAGTTATGTCTTGTAAAACATGTTTAATATAATGCACACAATCATGAATATATTTTTAAAAAGTATTTAAATACACACCTTAATGTGCCACAGGAAAATGTTGTTAAATATAATACTCATCACAATCACTCAAAAATTAACATGATACATAGAGATAAATAAAATAATCTAAAAATTCAATAATCTAATTACAGTAAATTCGATCTTTTATGAATTTTTTAAACACCATTTTTATCATCGGCACGAGTCTGCCTGCAAAATTTCATCTCGCTAGCTCACGAGGAAGTGGGTTAAAAATCAATCCAAAGTTTTTTCAGCAAGCACGCAATCAATGGCTCAAGAAGACACCACCATGAGTTGATATAAATGATTTAAAAAAGAGTGTTTTTTTAGAGGAGAATTCTAAAGATTGATCTGGTTAGTACACCCCAGAATTTTTTTATTTTAAAAATAATCTGCCAATCTCAGCATCAGCTACTATGTTAGTTTTAAAATTATTTTTACTAATGCACTATTTTATATAGTCTTTTAGAAATGTTCTTCAGTTTGAATAGACCCTACTTCCTTACCAGCTTCCTCTTCCTCCTGGGCCTGAGTTTTCCAGACAGAATCTAGAGAAAACTGTTGGATTTGTAGGCCAGGTTCAGCTTTATTTTCAAAAGGGCTTTCTGGCATCAAGGTGTTAACTGCGTCAATAGTATCAAATTTGGCTGTTTCTGATACCAAGTTTCTTTTGCCTGTAACAGAAAATAGCAAATAATCATATATCGAGTCTCGGTATGTGACATTTTTTTATAGACTACTTACTAAATACATAATAATACTCAAAAGTGTGAAAGCCACAGGAAAGAAAACAACTACATAAAAACTGTAGTTAACGTTTTGTTAAAGACTGAAAGGTTAGCACAAACATTCCCTTTAAGCTGCCCAGCTGAGCAGTTATCTAACTGATGCCGCTCAGCATTTTAGAATTACAGCACAGTTAATTTTGATAAGGATATAATATATTTTTTCGGGTGTAAATTTTGCACAAAAATGGATGCTTTTGAACTTGCAACAGAAGTTTGTTATTGTGCATAAAGACCAACGATCCTTAGAGGTAACATTGGTTAGCTTTACATTATTATACAAGAAATATTACAAGTTATGACAGAGACTGTTTAATTCATCACATTGATAAACCCTCACTGCTGGAACAAATGCTCTCTGTAGTGGGGAACATACAAGTTTGGGTGTCACAGGCCCCAAATATGGATTCTTCCTACTTGTAAATAAATAATGTTAAATTTGACAGATATTTGATGTTATAAATTCTACTGGTATTTTTTTATAAGTTTTCTTTTAGCCACAAAAAATACCAAATATGAAGGCCGAAGGTCCTTTATTTATTTGGCACATAAGTCAGTTCAACTACTGAGAAAAAGGCTATAATATCCTAGAGATATATTATTTAATTTCAAGAGTTGTTTAATTGTCAAGGTAACAAACCTTCATCACTTGATAAGGATTCTGCAATGACCATTATGGGTGGCGAGCCGGGTCTCTGCTCTAAATCTTCTACTGTTATGGATCTCTTCTGAATAACAGGCTTTTCACTGTGGCAAAAAAAAAAAGATTATTGTTTATTGATTGCAGAAATGAATTATTGACTAGCCAAAAATCTCAATCTGAAACATTCTAAATCAATGTAAAAATAACAGTAAAGTTTGGAGGACTGATTAGCAACTGCCCAAATTGCATCATGGACTAGTTTCTATTCCTTTAACAATACATTTTTATTTTAGACAGACTGCCACTATGAGGCTTGTTTAACTAGTATCTGATAACATTGACCAAAATTACATAATTTCTGGTCTTATTTCTATTGTAATCCCAGAAATATGAACTTACCATTTTTCTTGGTCTATTGGTATGCCATGACTACTTTGTGGCTGATCCCAATGTGATGTGGACTTTCTCTGTTTTAATTGCTGAGTGCCCAGTTCTGCAAAGCTATCTGTAATTTATAAAGAAAAAGGTTATGATATATTTTTAAATCTACACTAGACAGAGTTTCGTAATTTCATAGAGCAACAATAAAAACAATTTCCACTACATATCTAATTACTTTTTTTAATGATGTCTTACAGGATAGTGGTATAAAGAAACTGCTAGCACATTAAAACAGCCAATGCAACATTAAAAAGAGCTAACCATTAAATTCCTGGGCTTTCCTTGGGTGCTTGTAAGGTGTTGATGACATAGGATTATCAAAAGGTATAGGGCTGTGCACTGGTGACCTCGTTGAAACATCTGGTTTTGGGGCTATTTCAATATATTTAGAAAAGTTACACACAAAAAAACTCCTCAAAATTAATTTTAAGGTAAAAACAAAAAGAGTATAAGTTCACATTTTTTTAATATTGATTTATTTTTCTTTTAAATTTAGTATGGCAGGATAATTTTTTGGGCAAAAAGTTATAGGACATATTTTGAACGAAATGGTTTCACAAATATACTGTAAAGTTTGGCGCATAAGACAACTGGGCGCATAAGATGACCCCCCTACTTTTCCTGTTAAAATGTAGGTTTTAAGATATTTTCTCCCTCTTCCAACACACTCTAAGTTTGAAACTGGCTTTATATCTTTTTTCTTGTTGGTGGAGACACAATGGGGTCTTGACTGTTAGCCATTAGTATACTGTATGAACAGGTACAAATTATATAAAACGATATCTGGCGTATAAGGCGAACCCAGACTTTTGAGAAGATTTTAAGGGGTTAAAAAGTAATCTTATTTGCTACAATATACAGTACCTTAACTTTTTAAAAAATAAATGTGCTTTTTCAAGTCATCAAAATTTCGTTTCTTTGAATAATCTTTAAACATCATTTTTTTTTTCAAATCAAATTTACCATCTTTTCCACATAAACTTTAAAAAAAAAAAAAAAAAAGAAGCATTAAAAAAAAGTTTCCAATTTAAGCTAAATAACTAATGTTAATATTTAACAATCCTCACCAGAATTTCTGGTTACTGCTGGAGTTATTGGCAGAGGTTCTGCAGGCAGGGCATTAACATTTGTTATACGACAGTGAAAGTCATGATACGCCTTTTCCAAATTCTGCGGAGTTAAAATACAATTTTTTGTCGGAAAACTGAAAAGAATCAATAAGTAATGTTTATTCAATAAGAGAAATAATAAGAGCTTTTAGCCATACTTACATGAGCTTCATGGTCAAGACTTTTAAGTCTGTATTTGGCCTGGGCAATTATGTCTGCGGAGTCTGATGAAGACTGATCATCATCAAAGTAGACCCCGTCCCTTGGCTGATACACCAAGCCAGGGCCAAAATCCTCATCATGATATACTTCTTTAGGGTCAGGCTCAAACCTTAGTGACCTTCGCGGCCCAGAGACATCCAGGTTAAAATCTACAGAATGTTTGCTGGAGTTGTGGGCCCTTTGCGACCTTCTAAGATGATCATCCTGCGGTGGTCTTGAAGAAAATAAAATATTATCCCTAAAGTATAACTTTGACATTCTCATTATTAAAAATGTGAACTTTTAAAGTTCTTGAAGTTTAATAGATTTATTCCAGAAATTTTTCAAACAAAACATGAAATAAATGCATAAACAATGTCATGTACTTACTCATCTTGGCCATCATTTGGCTTTCTGTAAACTTCATTATTCAGTGCTAGAAATGGGGAAAATTAATTATTACATTTATACATGTGAAACAAAGAAAGCTTGACAAAAAATATCTTTTGCTTTTCTGTCATAAGAAATTTGTTGATAAATTCCAAACAAAACCGATTTAATAATAAAAATCAAAAGTCTGCAATGAGCTCAAAGAGACCTACCTTTTGTTGTCATGTGTAAATGTTGCCTTAAGTCCACAATTTCTCTGTTCATCTCTTTCATTTGTAGCATTTGCTCTTCAAACCTCTGCATTAAATCTTTGTTTCTGTCAAGCTAAATAGAAATTCTATTAAACCTTTCTTTTCCTACTAAGCACAAGTATCACGAAACATCAGGAATTTAAAATTAGTAATGTATCTATCTTCATTGAATATTCTATCATTCATAACTATATTCTCTCCCCTTGTTAACTTTTCATAGAGTGGTTATATAATTACCTCCTCTTTCAGTCTGATTTCCAGTAATTGTTTTTGCTGATTAAAGACCAGCTGCTCCTGTTTGAGACTTTCTTTAGCTCTCTCAAGATCTCTTTGAAGCATGAGTGATTCAGGAGAAGGTCTACGTAACTCTCTTAACAACTCCTCTTGTCCTGACAAAAGAATTTACTTTTGCTTATAAAGCAAAGATGATTTTTTTCCAATCCTTGTTTTTAAAAACATTTTTAACTATGGAGACATGGAATTCTCATTTTAACCAACTAGTTTCAAAATAATCTATTTATATATCTTACAATTTTCAAATACAGTCAAGTTTAAGAAGTAAGTTTTATTTTAAATTAATCAGTGAGCTTAAATATTTTATTTTTTGAAAGATGGTAAGATTTGTTTAGATCAATTTTGTAACCTACTTCCCCTCTCTCTTTCGTTCATAGATAAGACCTCAGCTAAACGCCTGGAATAAAGAATAAATGATGTCTTTAAAAAACCAGTGCATGAGAATAAAATAGGTAAAGTAATTATTATTTTTCTCTCAAATTTTCATTGTTGGTAAGTAAATCCTAGCACACGGTGGGCAAACTACTGCCCGCGGGCAGCATGTGGCCAACTATGGGGTTCCTTGCGGCCAGCGATAGCTTCAGTAACATTTATTTAACATTTAGTATAATAAATTTATGTTAAAGATGGATGTTTTTACTTAAGTTGGTGCTAAAAGTTTGTTAAGTGTGGCCCCTTGACGTTTCATATCTTAGGAATGCAGGTTTCATCCTAAAATGTTGGCCACCCCTGTCCTATTCTATAATGACATCAAGCTCCAATGAACTAACATTTATTATATATACAATGTTATCTTCATGTAAAGCGCCGTGAGCCCAGTTCCTTACAGGGATAGAGCGCTATTTAAAAAATCCTATTATTATTATTATTATACACATACATTATTTATAAATATTATTATTATATAACATAATATGCATTTATTTATCTATGAGTGGGTAAATGTATTCATGGACCTCATTATTTCTTTTGCCAAAAGCCAGTTTGGATGTTGTCCATCTCTTTGTTATTTTACTGAATGCTGCTCATTTTTTGTCCCATCCTGCAAGATAATCTCGGGTAGAGCAAAAACAAATCTGCCCCATGTTGTGCAGAAGTTTTAAAGAGTTTCAAAGATGGAAAAGCGCTCTCCTACCAGCTTCTGACCACTGAGGCCTGGTTCTTCAACCTCAATCCTACCACAATGAAATAGTACATGATCAGACCGGCAAAGAGATTGGGCTGCCCAGTGAAGAATCTCAGTGGAGGATGGGCACATCAGGTCCATGAAGAAAGAGTACAATGTTTGCCATGTTCTTCAGCCAAAAATGTCATTGCTGCTGTCACTTGTATACCAAAGGAGGGAATTTAAAGAGCCCTTCAAGAGACAATGTTATGTTTCTATCCTGACAGGGCTCTTGCCTACAGGGCCAAGTCCACTCACCCTACTCCGATGACCTGGCCTTGTGTAACTTTTGGCTATTTCCAAGGCTAAAGGAGACCCTGAGTGACAACTGCTTTAAAACTAGGGATCAGCTGCTGTTATTCTTGGGCAGCTTTAAAGCTTTCAAAGACAATTTCAACACCTGTCTTGACATATGGGTCAAAAAGACTAAAATTATGTGTAAATCTGTGACGATTAGCCTGAGGTAACTACTTAACAAGAAAAAATCCCTAGTGTTCAGATGGTCACATCATTCCAAGTCCACACAGATTTCATGTAACTCTTTGCATTGATAAATAATCACTTATGAAGTATAAGCCTAAAAATGTGATCTCTGTTGTTTAAAACAAAAACTATAAATGACTTACGTCCTAAGTGTCTCTAGCTCATTTCTATAGACTACAACTTGTTCTTTCAAAGTTTTGTAATCAGACATCTGGAACAGTGACAAGATAAGAAAATTGGAATTCAGTGTAAACAAAACAGGTGATTGATTATAATCAGTGAAATCTTTAGTTTATTTAATTGACTGTAAAAAAAAATTTCAGTCAGTCATTATGTTTTAAATGAGCTACGCCAAAAGATGAAGATAAAAGTTTTTCAGAAAAGACATTATTGCCATATACAAAATTAACTGATTCACAATCATTAAAAATTTGCATTGTCTTTTAAAATATTTAATGGGTACAAAATTATTTTTGTGTGGCTTTTTAATTACTTTTTATGTGAAATTTATAAAATATCTTACCTTTATGGAGAACTTATGCAAAAACTTTTCAAAAGTGAAGACCGAGAAATATCATCAGCACAATTTACCTTAATTAATTTTTTTTAAATGAAAGAAACTTACATCTCTCAGTTTAGAATTGAGATATTCATTGTTCTTATTTGCATCTATTTCACTGTATTTGGCCTCAGAAATCTTGGTCTAGGAAAAAAAAGAAATATCTTAAGAGACATCTAATATTACATGTTTTTTCATATACATGTCATATAGTATATATTATAAGTGCTGCACAAAAAAAGCGGGTGTTGAACATGCAGTTCTTTTAAATTTTCCTATGAAAATTATGTGACAGTTTTAAACAATGAGAAATTACCTCTAATTCATTAACTCTGTGAGTTTTGTCTCTCAGCTCATCCTTAATTTGTTGCAATCGTGATTTCTCCTCAGACACAATCCTCTCTTGCTCTAATAAATTAAACAGTAACACTTGTTTGAAAAAGCAATTGAAACAAATTAATACATTTTAAAAGCTTTCTCTCAATTCTACATTATCCTTCTCAGGCTTCTTAATACATGTTTATTACTTTTTTAAAATCCAGATCTGTTCATAATCCAAATATTTCTATGAGTTCTTTAAATAATATTATTAAAAATCAATTAAAATTAATCATTATAAGTGAAATCATTTAACTTTAGCTGCCTTAGTAATTTATGATTTTTTACTTGGCCCTTTTAAAGGATTCCAAAATAAGTTTTTGTTTCAAGGGCTGGTTAAGTGAAAACCAATACTCACCCTTTAATGTTGCTTCCCTAACTTCTACATTTTGAATTCTCTCAATAAACCTGGCTTGTTGATCCAATTTAAACCTGAGATTTTAAAACAATTTTTTTTTTACTTCTCTCACCAATGGTAAGGAATTCTTTAGATTGGCAAAAAATTATTTGGAAATATAGAAAAACATTAAAATCTCTATTGACTCTACAATTTTCCATTCTTGTATACTCATGTCTCTTTTCAAATGAGATAGACAAAGGTTTTAATAATTCAATTCTTCTTCAATGGATATTTCAAATCTTACAGCAATTACACTTAATTTATATAACCAGTGTGTGTTGTTAAGATTATAGAAGGAATATGTATCAAATGTAATGCTAACTTAAAAATAATATACTTCTTTTCAAACTTTATTTTTGAGCAACACACATAATACAATAATTTTAATAACACAGCTGGCTGACAGCAAGTACCAAAAATCAATTATACTCAAATGAAATATTGAAATACTCTGAGGTGGCCGACACAGTTTTTTCCCTTTCAATACACTGTTTAAATTTCGGAGGAAAAGCCTATCATCAATCTTTTGTAACAGTTGAATGTAAGACAACCTTTTGGAACTAGGAATGTATGGACAACCTTCTGGAACTAGGAATGTATGGACAACCTTCTGGAACTAGCAATGTATGGACAACCTTCTGGAACTAGGAATGTATGGACAACCTTCTGGAACTAGGAATGTATGGACAACCTTCTGGAACTAGGAATGTATGGACAACCTTTTGGAACTAGGAAGGTAAGGACAACCTTTTGGAAATAGGAAGGTAAGGACAACCTTTGGGAACTAGGAAGGTAAGGACAACCTTTTGGAACTAGGAAGGTAAGGACAACCTTTTGGAACTAGGAAGGTAAGGACAACATTTTGGAACTAGGAAGGTAAGGACAACCTTTTGGAACTAGGAAGGTAAGGACAACCTTCTGGAACTAGGAAGGTAAGGACAACCTTTTGGAACTAGGAATGTAAGGAAAACTTTTTGAAACTTTGGAACAGAGAATGCATTGATGATGTTTATTTTACTTACTGAGCCATTTCGTTCTGTAACTTTTGTTCAAATGATGTTTCTCTTTGTTGCACTTCTAGCTCCCGCCTGCGAAGATCACTCTCCCTATCTTTAATTCGGTCTTCCATTAACCTCTTCTCCCTGGATTGAATGTAAATTGGAGACAGAGATGAGGCCATGTAGGAGGGAACACTAATTTTTCAAGAAGCTCAATGCAAGACTCATCAATCAAATATATTATAAACAGTTTTAACAATTAACAACTGTTTTACCTTTTGTTGACTTCAGCTTCCCTCTTTACTTCCGCTTCTCTCTGCCTAACAGCTTCTATTTCTTCTAGAATAGACTGGCGCTGGGCATGCATTTCTCTTTCTTGTATCTATTTTTTAAAATATAGTAGCATTGATATTTGACAAAGTTTCAAGCTTGATTAGTTTAAAAACGATTGTAAGCAGTTTCAAAAAATAATTTTGTGAACACTTTAAAATAGACTTTATAACAAAGATAATTATTAAATACAGTGGAACCCACTTATCTCGAGCTCGCTTAGGTCGACCACCTCATTAAGTCGACGGTTTTTTTTTGAACCGCCAAATTCTCTCTTTGTCTTAGTATTTTCTCGTCGTTTAATTCGATTTTTTTAAGTCGCCGAAACCTCATAACACGAGCACAAAAAAGGGTCAAATTTGCCACTTAACATCGGTTATCTAGATGGCCAATTCTGAAAATGTTAGCTATGATTTCTGTCTCAACATGGTCTGCTGGTGACGTCACAGCCCACTTGTGTTTTGCTCTCAGCGCTGTATTTCTTCGAGTACTATGGCAATGGCCCTCAAGGCCACGAAAAATATCAGCTGGCGACGTGTGCTGGTGACGTCACAGCCCTCTTGCATTGAGACCTGTGTCGTTAACTTAAATCGCCAGCTTTTGAAAATGTTACTTATCGTTGCCACTCACCATATCACTTCCGTATTTTCGCGCGTCTTATAAAAAGTTTTACGATTGGTTAAGTTTATGCTAGCTAACCAATAAAATTGATCGTTCAATAACAGTTCACAAAGTAACTGCATATATACGATACGTTTCAGAGATGTGTTGGAGAATAATAAAAGTTTTTATCGATAATCGACGTTGGTTTTTATTTTAAATTTGTAAATTTCTGCTGTCAGTTGGTGCACATATACCTTTTGTTGTTAGCAAACATGTATGTAGAATTTTATAGCATGCCGATAGCTTCATCAAACAAATAACGGCAATGCTGTTGTGTTTAAAAAAAAACTCTTAAAACATGTGCATGAACATTATCATTTATTAACGCTAGTGATGTGACAATACCAAAATCATAGGCTCCCCAGATTTTTAAATATATAATATAACAGACTAAAGACAGTTTACCCACCCCCACTCTCAATCTCCCACACCATTAATGTTGGTTAGTCCTATTAGCATCAAGTTACCGAAGGAATTTTAAGCTGATTGGATCGTATGGAATAATAAAATGTACCGTGAGCAAACTTGTTGTCATTGGCAACCATTCATCCTTCAACCTCATTTTGACTATTACATGCACTGTACTACTGCTTTGTTCACATAGTTTCATTCATAACAAGTGGCCGTGTGCAAAAGCCATTTAACTATTGGTTAGAATTAATTAAAATATGTCAAAGTTGAAGGTTCAAATGGAGTACCTAATTTATTTGTGTACGTTTATATAGAGAATAGTTCGTTTTGTCATGAGTCATATATAGGTCACGATACACCATTATTTGTGTAGCTTGTAAGGAAAATCAAGCAAGTGGCTTCGAAGGCAAGGTATGGCTCAATCTGGGAATCGCCGCAAAACGGCGATATATTTAAACTTAAACGGTCTTTTAAAACGAACGGTCTTAACAACCGTAAGAAAGAGTGAAGAAATAGGGTCCCGATATTCCTATACGATTCTGATTAATCGTCCCAACGCACAACACGTACATAAAGAAATTTCAAGCGCATGTTAATATTTTGCCGCCATATTGGTTTTCGCTTTAACTCGATCATCGGTTATGTCGATGCCATTTTTCATTCCCCGACGCCGTCGACTTAAGCGGTTTCGACTGTATTTAAGAAAACCATAATTTTTTTGTTTCCTTTAAAATGGAACATGTTTTTATATAATAGTATTTCACATAAGCAATACCTCTGTCTGCTGCTGAAGTCGCTCCAGGGTATTTCTTTCTCTAATGATAAGGGCATCATACTTTTCTTTATACACTCTCTCTAGCTAAAAGCGATATGAATTAGCAAGAATTATATACTGGAATCAAATTTAGGTTTATTTAACACTAGGTTACAAAATTTCATAAGACTATGAAACTATGGAAAAAGTGAGTAATATTTGCAAACATTAAAAATTAAATTATGTTCATATAATTTACATAAACTAAATGGTTTAAAATCTTCATTGCTGACTAAAAACAGGTCTCACGTATTTAAAAAGGATCAAAAGAAAATGAATGTACCTCTCTCCTGGCTTGCTCTAAATTTTTCCTGCTGTTTTCTCTTTCTTCAATTTTCATGGTGGCTATCTCAGAGTCCCGCATTCTTGCAAGCTTCAAATAGGAATTTAAACATTTTCTTTATTAATTTTCATATCTAGACAAATTATAAAGTCCATCAATATGCATAATTCTATATGTACCTTGTAATGTGGCCTGTTGAACAAACTTAAATGTTCAAAAAAACAGATAGAATTTCTTATGTCCAAACTTAATGAGCTTTTTAAAAATAGCACAAGCAGATTTGATTTTTAAGATTTTTGTTTTATTTTACTAACATTTGAAAATAGGCATAACAAATATGCATTGAAAAAAATGAGTGTGAAAAAGGAGTGTGGTTGGGTCAGCACTGATTGAAATTATTATTAAGAAAGTAATAATATAATTATAATTCTTAGTCATGCCAACAAATATGCTTGAGCTCTTAATCTGAGGATGTCAAACTTAATTCTTTGGATAATGATTTTAATAATTAATGTTGGTAGAGGGCTGAAAGAAGGAGTAAAATTAAAAATTCCTAAGTAAAAAGAGCACACAAACCACGCCCACAAAAAACCCAACAACTTACAACTGAGAGGTTTTTAATTTATTTGATCCTTTTTTGACTAATTTCTTTTATTTCACTAATTGATATTCTTGTCTCCACCTCCATAGTTTTATTAACATCAATGACATTTTACAGAAACAAATTTTTTAATCATAAAAAAGAAAATCGAACCTCCATTTTGAGTTGTGTATTATAGCGATCTTCTAACTGACGCTGGAAACTAAGAAGTCTCTCCTCAGCACCAGACCGCCCTGAACGCAGAAAATCATCACGGCGTGAGGCATACAGCTCATCAACATTAGAAAGTTTTTCATCTGAAAATTAGATCCAATGACGTAAGAACAAAATTTTTAAGAAAAAAAAAGTAATTAAAACATTTAAGTACATTTTATCATGACAATTATGTTTTGTTAATAGAAAATTTTCAAACAGAAAAAAATTATTTTAAAGAAATACAATTTCATATTAAAATATCTGAAGATAGTTTTAAACGCGTACAATAAGTTTTGTAAATGTTTAGAGTTAACTAAGATAAAAAATTGTTTGCTATTCCCATTAGAATTTACACATATATTTTGTAACTAAGCCATGTTCCCTCAAAGTTTCTTGTGCAAAATTTTATATCCCACCTACAGCAATGAGGGCTGTATCCTTTATGGAAAATTATATAGAAAAATGTTCTAATATTTTGATCAAAGCTATCAATACTTAAATTATTTACTCAACCAAGCAGCTAAATGCCAACACACCCACTGCCATTGGTCACTAGTCCTTTCTAGAGGCACCATGGTATTTTTTGTCAAAGATATACATTTGTTTTAGAACGAGTCAAGGAAGAGGCATCACTAGGGTTGGGGTCATCCGGGTTGGTAGCTCATGGTGTCACCCCCTTACGACTTAACCCATAGATCTCCTCCGAGTTTTCCAGTGTCAAATAAAGGGAACATACAGAGTTTTAACCTTTGGTGTCACCCCCCTGATGGTGTCACCTGGGGCGGCCCGCCCCCACCGCACCCCCTAGAGACGCCGCTGAGTCTGGTGTTCATTATTCTAATAAGATTTAATCCTCATAAACATGTCTAAATGAAGATAATAATGATATTAATAAATGATAAAAATATGATTTGATTATTTCTGAATATATTTCCAGCCAAAAGTATACCTGCAACTGCATCACTCTAATAATTCTTGAAATGTATCTTGATGGCTCTGTTTTCATGGCAAGAAGGAGCAAATGATCATAAAAAATTTTAAAATCTAAGAAACACATCAACAGTATGAAAGTAACATTAGGATTATACTCTTTCTTACCCAGAGGTGTAATTGGTCCAACTTTGATGAGATCAGTTTGGCAGCCTGCGTTGTTGATTGAATTAGCATGTAAAGATGACACTTCTGATAAGAGTTGCCATAAAAATCCTAAAAAGAAAGAAAAAATTGTCATATAAGTATTATTACAAGCACTTATAATAATTTATTTTCAATATATTAATTATTATAATTTGACATTTTCTAAAATACTTTTGGTTTTAGGACTAAGCCCTACACCGGACAACAACAAATATTTAATGTGAATTTGAGTTGTATCTAATTTTAAACACTGGGTTCTTACCTCGTTTAGAGTCTTGTTGGGTATGTACACTCTGAACAGATATAAATTAACATTGTTGAAATATAGAGCATTGAAGGGATTATATTCATAATGGGAAATTAATTTTTTTGGTAAAATTTGATTTAACGTTCCCACTCAACATGGCCGCCATCTTTGTTGATATGCCGGGAACCAAAGAAATTGGAAAATTCAACTATTAAAATTCTAAAACTAAACCTAACCCTAACCCTAAATTCAAAATTATAACTAAACCTAACCCAAACCCTAAATTAACAAATAAAAATTATAAATCTAAACCTAAAAAACAAAGGAAGAGTATGCAGAATTAATTGCTATATAACCCATTTGGGAACATATAATTGGATTCAACCATTTTTTTTATAAATATACAGCTTTACTTATATATACACACATTAAACAAATCTTATAAATGTGTATGGTAGCAGTTATTGCTATTTTATGCACATATAACAACTTACAAGCCTTTGGTAAAGTCTGGACTGAGGACTAATGTTCAAAAGCTTGAGAAGGTCAACAGTTTCAAATTTCTGGATGGAATAAATGGAAATTTGATTAGAACTTCTATTTAGATAGTGTTTAAATAGGACCACATGTATATTTATTTAAAATTGATGCAGCAACATAAAAAAAACAACTGGATAACAACAAAAGTGTTATACACATTAGAACTTGTATTGTGGTTAATTATGAATGGAAAAAAAAGGAAGGAACAATCCTAATCAATGAGTCAGTGTATATAATATATATGAGACCAATGTTACCAAAGCACCGCCGTGCAGCTCTTTAGAAATACAGTGCAGCAAATTTTGTAAAATATTGAACAAAAAGCTTTGCGCACATGTTGGTAACGTTGCAGTAGACATGGCAAATGTAGCGCTTCTTTAGTCAGTTTAAGGAATTGATGTTTGTATTAGAGCTGTCTGTGGAGAGCAGCCCAGATTGGGTCAATTCCCCTATGTCTGGGAATAGTTGGTGCGTTACTCATTGTTTGTCTGCAATGTATACCACTTATTTGGACCTCAATGTACGATTTTTGGTCACCATTGAAAAAATGATTGCTAGATTAGATTTAAGATTTGGAAGTTGCTCCTTTTGAAACTTGCTCTGTCACTATTGATTTTATTAAAGTATTTTGCTTCAGCCAAATAAATTTTGTATAGTCTGAATGTTTAGAGCCATATTTAGAAGCTCTATTACAGCACATGTCAGAATTTAAAAACCAGAGTGAGCTAATTGGATTTGCTAATGAAAGATACCGTACATGCTCGTAATATAGCCCCTTAGTTCATAAGCCAACTCCCCCCTCTCTTTTGGAAGTGAAAAGTATTAAAAGTGTGTAACTCGCTTGTAAGCCGACCCCTTAAATATTAATAGGACATCATAATCAAAATGGTACACCGTTTTTTTTTAATACAAGCTAAATCAGTCGTTATGACTGTTTACTTTGTACTACCTATACTTGTCTTTGTTACAGGTATTTTTTATATTATTTGTTATTCCTTTGATAGACAGTGCCAAAAGCGGGTACATTAAAATTCGTTGTAAACAAAATTTGTACAATAATATGTATTAAAACATTCAGAAAAATAAATAAAAGGATTAAATAAGATAAGTGCAGATGTTTAACAACATTTTATAGCTTTTTAACAATATGTTATAGCTTGTGGTAGAGAAGTCGAATCTTGTAGAATGTAGTAAAGGACGTTGACGATCTACAATAACAACAGCGATATTGAATGTACATGCAGAATTCACATATGACCCACTCGCAAGCTGACCCTCCAGCTTTCCCCGCTAGATATTGTCAGAAAAAGGTTGGCTTTAGAACAAGTATATAAGGTAAATAAATGATAATTTTCTATATTTACCTTATCTTGATTAAGCCCAGATTCTGGCAAAAAGACACTGAGGGTATATTCATACTGACAAGCACGCAGGTGGTTTGCTACAAGGCTGTTGGATGCTCTGTGTAAGAGTGATCCTTCCTCTGGAACTTTCAAATCTTTCATTGTTAAAGGTCCATGAACTGTCTGTTGCAATTCAGTAACTAAACTATTTCTCAGTTGTGACTGAAACAAAACAGGATTTTATTTTAAAATGCATGCTTCAAATGGCAACAACCATGACAAGAAGGTTAATAAATGGTATAATTTAATTAAAGATATTAGCACTCCCAGAAAGTAACATATTCATTACAATTTAAGTTAATGTTTTAAATAAAAGATTCATTCCTTTTTTTAAGAGAAAGGATCTACAGGTTGCAAAAGGGATGGCCATCTAGAGTTTTAAAAATTTTAATTTGCATTATTCAAATAATTGAAGTGTATGGGGATAACATTCAGACCCTGCATGCGTGATACCCAAATAAAATTTGTTATAAAAAATATTAAAACAAATTTTGTATAATAATTTAATTTTTTGAAAAAAATATTGACAGGCCCTTTTTAAAAAGAAAAAAAAATCAATTTATTTAAGTCATTGCCCTTCTATCAGCTATTTCTCCACTCTTCTAGCAGTCTTGTTTCCCAACTCACTACCAGCTATTTCCACACCTTCTATCAACAATCCCAATCTTTATTCACTGTGTTATTCCATTTTTTAATAAGATATATATGTGACAACCATAAAACATATCTTTTGAACATAACCCATCATTTTGAAACAGGGTGAAAAAATTTTCTGGAGCACAGCTTGGTCAAAATAAGTAGTCCTTAAATATCTAGAAAAAAACCTTTGTGTGGTCAAAATAATATTTATTTTTTACCACTCTGATATATAACATAGATCAAATAATTCAAATGCTGATGGAGTAGGGATGGGAGAAATTATAGATGAAACGGGTTTTCATTAGCTTTGCCTAGGCCTAGCTCACCTGATAAAGTTGGCAACAATATAAAAAAACTGTTGTCTTGAGCTGATACAACTGATTGTGATTTTAGCAAAAATGACATCATCATAAATTATGCAAAATTATTGTAAGCTTAACAACTAAAGTTGGTACTAGGACATTTATAACTATGCTTATTTAGTTATAATGGTAATAGACTTTAAATTAAATTAACATCACCTTACAAGGCTAAGGGTGATTTGAATTTTTTAGAATTAAAATAAAGCAGAATTATGTAGGTATTTGAAAATAAACTAAATATTGCCCAATAGTATTAAATAATATATCACCTTAAATTTAAAGAGCTTGTCAAGGCCTTTTCAAAAACACTTGTTTTATCTTTCTATCTTGTTTAGCTGTGGGGTTATGAATTTTCATCAACTTTTTTTTGCCCCTTATATAACCTGTATAACAAATAATTCACTCCAAAACTTGTGATTCGAATTTCAAAATTCTGTACTCTTTCCTACACAACTTTTTTTTTTTTTTTAGAGATATGAGTAACACATTTTCAGGAGACAAAAATGTGACATCAAAACAGCCTCAGTCAAAATGGCCCTAGCTAAAATGGCCCCAGACAAATAGTTTAAATTTTAACACAATATAACTTTTTTCCATTTTAACCTTTTGTCAACTTTTTCACCTTTTAAGAAAATGATCAAATTGAAAAATTATTTCTTGAGATGTTATTATTATTATGTTATCCCTTCCAACCCCGCCCCCCTTCAAAACCGACAAATTACTAATATTTAAATTAAATTGAACAAGTAATAATCAAGCATATAAAGATATAAGATTCTCATTAAATTATAATTAGAACACTCTACATATCATTTTCTGATTTAATAACTTATATTAATAAAATATTTAAAGATATAATACTTCCCCGAGACTCTAAAATTTATGTTTCCGACCAAAAAAATGCTAATATAGTAATCCTGCAGTTTCTACACGTATATTATTTCACAGCAAAGTTTAATTTTCTCGTGAGAACTTACGTTTTTAATTAATTAAATGCATTATTAAATGTTGTATTTTAGCTATTACATCGCTAGAACTTACAAATTATGAAACTTATCAAACAAAATAAGAAATAAGGCCTTTTTTGGCTCTCTAATCCCGTCAGATACATCCATTTTTTCATCTAGCACACTGCTTGCCAGATTTTTTTACCATGAAAATAAATTTACTGACTCGAGATATTTTTAAAATATATTATTCATCTATTTTAATGTTAGAAGATCAATAAATATCTTTTAATAAATTAAAAACGTAAGTTCTCACAAGAAATTTTAACTTTGCTGTGAAATAGTATAAGTGTAGAAACTGCAGGATTACCAAAATAATTTTTTGTGTCTTTTAACATTTATTTAGATTTAATAATAGTATGGCAAACATAGTAATAAACCAACAAAAACTGGAGGAAGCACATTATTAAAAATATCTAGGAGCTATTATATCTAGAGATTGTACCTGCGAAGCTGAAATTCGAGCTAGAATTGGGTCAGCAATGGCAGCAATGACAAAATTAATTAATTAGGAAGAACAAATACATTAGCCTGCCAACAAAGCTCAGGGTTTACAGAGCTCTCATTAAAACCATTGTCATTTATGGATGTGAGACCTGGACACTAATGGTCACCACCGAAAGCAAGCTGCAGGCATTTGAAAATAAGTGAATGAGGCAAATTCTCCAGATCTCCTATTTAGAACACAAGACCAATGATTATGTCTGCGGCAAGATAAACTCTGTTTAAAGTCGTCAAGAAATGATTATAACAACCATTAAGAGATGCAAGATGGCATTGTTCGGTCATGTACTGCGACATGATACCCTTACAGTTACAGGATGGGATTGAGTGAACTACTGGCCGTCGCTCAAGATAGGCAACTATGGCATGGAGATCGTTATCTGGTGATGTATGCATGCGCTCCCCCAAACGACCGCAACAGTGATGGAACTGATGATGATGATGATGAATAGCTCAATTAACTCAATTATCATTAAATGAATTATTAAAAATTTACCCCAGTGTAGTAGCTTAGGGGTAAATTTTTGGCAATCCTCCGAATCCCGGTCCCAAATTATTTTAAATGAGTTATCGATTACTATTTAAGTTTAGTTAATCTGTGCATAATTCAGCGTAATTTCATAAATAAAAACAAATTATGGCAGGTAGACCAGCCGCTCCGATAAATATAACTCCCAATGTTTTACCTGCAGCGCAACTAGCAGGAATTGACTTAAAACTATCAAAGGACTATGGATGCAAGCCAAACGTAAACTACGGTGTCAGAGTGGTTCAAGTCAGCTCTGTTTGCAAACTACTTGTTGGCCTTTCAGTAGCGCTGCCGCCAACAAGCAGAATGTTTTCGGCAGCTATTTGGAAATGCTGCGTGACAATTACAACATTTATTATTTAATTAATGGTTATCGGACAATATTATATGTATCACTTGTCTATTTTTTATCAATAAATAGCATACTTTCATGTACTATCTGGTTACTTCCCCTTATTAGCGTACAATAATTTGGGACCGGGATTCGGAGGATTGCCAAATTTTTTATAATTCATTGAAACAGGAAGTAGACAAAAAATTATAAATAAAATACATAATACTCCCGGATGTTACCAGATCGTATGTCGCATTTGAACTTATTATATATACTTGACTTAATTGATTAATTGTCTTAATAGTTCTAGTTCTAGTAAGTAATTTTAGTAAGTAAGTGATCTACCTTTAATGAATCTACGAGGCCGCGGTCCCGCAAACTATGGTATAATCTGTTTCTCAATTCTTCGGCAGAAAGATATTCAGGTTGATGATCCATTACGTGATAATTTATTCACTTATATTTTTTTTATAAGAGGACAAGTTTTGAAAAACTGTTTAAATTATTTAAATTCAAACCAAAGTTTGAAATAGTGTAAGATAGCGGAAATTCATGTCCCGTCAAGCGTCCATGACAATAGCTGGTTAAAAAGTAAGAATATTGAATTGCGGAAGAAAATATCCTAGCTAATCGCCTAATAATTGTGAATACATGCATGCATGACATTTAAATACTCTTTGAATGAATCAGCGTATTAGTATAACTCAACTTAAAATCGAAGTAAATTAAATATCAATGGTAAAAAGAGGTATAAATAATAATATTATTTGAAAAAGTATAAATAAGTAGCATTTAGTTAACATATTTTAAAGTATAAGACCTATTAAGCGCCTTTTAAGCCTTAGAAGCTTAGGGGCCGTCCATAAATGACGTCACGCGATTTTGGCCGATTTTTTACCCCCTCCCCCCCTACGTCACGCGT
>MUZC01004804.1:452469-487233 GCA_002072015.1 Radix auricularia | reverse complement strand
GATTTTGTGACGACGCGTGACGTAGGGGGGAGGGGGTAAAAAATCGGCCAAAATCGCGTGACGTCATTTATGGACGGCCCCTATTAAACACATTTCTTATTGTAATTCTTGTTCTAAGGATAAAATCACATCTTCTGAATTTTCCCCACTCATATTTTTCTCCTTCTAACTCGGCGTTCAAATGATATCTCCCACAAAATCACATCTTCTGAATTTTCCCCACTCATATTTTTCTCCTTCTAACTCGGCGTTCAAATGATATCTCCCACTCTCTATAACAGCGCTCTGTATAAGTACATTTCTTTGTTCATGAAATGAGTTTGCATTATTTTTTTTAAGTCATGGTGCCCATTAATTGAGATAACATAGAAAAGAAAAACATTGCATTGAGCTGAGTAAAATCCGATCTCGTTTTACTACTGTTGTTACTTAATTGGATGCCCAGACGCTTGAAAATTTTAAGTTGATGTATGTCTTTTTCGAAATTATGTATGCTATTAAGGTGTTAATTAACGGGGAAATTTAAATATTTTCATGTTCTTGCCAGTGGCGTAGCGAGGGAGGGGCAAGAGGGGGAAATGCCCCGGGCAGCATTTTGGCAGGGGTGGCAAATTCCTAGTCTCTATTTAGTTTCTGAAAATGAAAAGTTTTTAAGATAGTGGAGCTTTTAATCGAAATAAAACTATATCCTAATAAGAAAGTAATAAACAAATAAACAAACTATCCTATAAATCATGTGAAAGTTAAGTGCCAAAATTTTAAATTCCTTCTTAGACATACATTCTTCTGATAATAATGCTCCTGAACTAAACAACCAAGAGGTTTAAGTAGTATCAGACCGTGACACTTATGTGGCGGTAACTTAAATTGATTCTTCAAATTTGACGTCTGCTCCTGTTGTTAAAGCAAAACCTACTCAATCCTATCAATTTGAAACATGAGATCAAATGGTCCGAGCAGCAAATTGATTTGGGGGGGGGGGGCAAAAATATTGTTGTTAATTAGCTATATTTATTAAAACTTTAAAATAAACTTTAATACAGCAAAAGAAAAGCAAGTATTTTTAAAAAAATTAAAAGAAATGAATAAACTATATTAAAATATAAGAGCGTTTTAATGCCAAAACTTCAACTACATTATAAATGTACAGTCTTCTGATACTAATGCTATTGAGCTGAAAACATATGACAATATTTTAATAATGGGCTGGCACATACAAATGATTCAAGTTTGATTTTAACGTAAGTAAACTGCTGAGAAAAATGTTGGCGTACTTATATGGTTTAATCTTCCAAAGAATAATTATTTTTATTTTATTGTCTTTTACTTTGCGGCATCAACAATAATAATGAACAAAATCCCTTATCTTGTGGAATTAAAACTTGGTACAAATAAATACAAAAGTAGCCAAGCATCAGTGGCCTTACTAGGGGGTGCGATCTGCACCGTGATACCATCTCAAGGTAAAATTTTGTAGTTCGGGATGTTTGGCTACGGAGATTTGAAGTAGGATTTTGGATTTGTTCTAACTTATCAATATTTTCTTTGGTGGATGGGTCCCACACAGAATATGAATATTCTAGTATAGGTTTCACCAGGGTGGGGTAGCATTTTAGTTTTATATCTTTGTTACATTTGTAAAAGTTTCTTTTTATAAAGCCTAAGGTTTTGTTTGATTTTTTTAATAACTTCATTGACATGGGGATTCCAAGATAGTTTCTCATTTATTATGACTCCTAAGTATTTTGCATCTTTAATTTGGGTTAGTTCTTTTCCATGAATGAAGTATTTTGAATTTATTTGTTTCTTTTTCTTTGTTACTCTTAGCAGTTGACATTTTTCTGGGTGGAAGGACATACTCCAGTTAGTTTCCCATTTTATTAATTCATCAAAGTCTTTTTGTAAAATTTTGCTATCTTGTTCTGGCTTGATTGTTCTATAGATTATACAATCATCAGCTAATAACCTAACTTTTGTTCCTGTTGAGATATTGTTGGGTAAATCATTTATATAAATTAAAAATAGTAAGGGACCCAGGACCGTTCCTTGTGGAACTCCTGAGTTAACCTTTATTGGTGTAGATTTAGATCCATTAATGGGCCGCGGTGGTCGAGTGGCAAGCGCGCTCGACTGGCGTCCCCGAGTCCCACCCAGCTCCAAATGGGTGAAAAGCGGCGGGGTAATGCGTGGAACCCTCAGCCGTGGCATGTGAACGCTCCATCACTTGCCAAAGACAACTGCTGCCTTGCAGATGGTCTTAGCTGACCAAAGGCTATGGAAGCAAATCCAGAAAATACAGCAGGCTGAAGTCGGAGACCACGGGCCAATTGGCGCAAAACTCGTGGCACGCAAAACTCAATGAGAACGCATAAGAAGAAGAAAGAAGAGATCCATTAATTATTACAGTTTGCTCCCTACCCAATAGGAAGTCTTGGATCCAGTGATGTAAGGGACCTGAGATTCCAAAGTATTTAAGTTTTTTAAGTAAACTAAGGTGGTGAACTTTGTTAAGTGCTTTTGAGAAGTCTAGTAATATTGTATATATTTGATCATTATTATCTAAGCCTTTTGATAGTTCATCTATTAGACCTATCAATTGTGTTTCACATGATTTGTTTTTTCTATGGGCATAATCATTATATTTGTCAAGGTGGTTAACTATTCTGCTATATATTATTTGTTCCAGTAATTTACAGGTGATAATAGTAAGTGATACAGGTCTGTAATTACTAGGGTCGGACTTATCACCTTTCTTAAAGAATGGCGTTACGTTGGCTAATTTCCAATCCTGTGGCACTTTACCCTGGTTTAGAGAGGCTTGAAAAAGAACTACAAGTATTGGGGACAGTTCATTGTTTAATTCTTTTAGTAACCTGACAGGCAATTCATCTGGGCAAGTAGCTTTGTTTATTTTCAAGTTTTTTTAGGAGTGAATGTATACCTATCTCATCTACAGTTACATTACCTATTTCTTCCATTTTATTTAAATTTATTGAAATTTCCTTGTCGCCTGAGGCAGAAAATGATGATGCAAAATATGTGTTAAGGATATTAGCTTTAGCCTCATTATCATTATAGGTTTTATTTTTTGAGCCTTTTAGTTTTGAACTATACATATTGTCACATGATAGTAATTAAGATATAAAAAAGTAGAGAGATAGAGATCACGTGACGAATGAATCCCAGAGGGCGCCAGAAAGCCAGTTTGGAGTTGGAAATGTGATGAGAAATATGGCAGGACGCTCAACCGTTTTCACTGATGTATAAAATGTATATATGTTCTTAGTGTTGGATTAAAGTTTAGTAAGTTATGAAGGACTTATGTGTTTTTAATGCAAGTTGCAATTTGTCAGTAACACGCCTACAAGAGTGAAAGAGGTCCAACTAGAAACGTTACAAAGGTAACAGTTACACATATTACACAGATAGGGCCCCCGACCCCCATTTAAGTTTTTTAAAGACGTTTTAATGGTAAATGTATATTATTCATCCCACGGACATTAACTTTAGGAAGTTTTTGCGTAGGTTTCAGCAAAGGTTTCTGGCTTTAAAAGTAAAAGCTTTAAATCATCCAACTTTTAGGGCTGGGGGCCCATATGCCATTTTTAAACATTAGTTATATAAAAGGTAATTTTAAAAGTTGCTACTGGGTAAATTGATAAATTAAATACCAAATTTGATTTTAAAAAATAATAGTAACAAAATTCCCAATGGGGTAATGAATATCTAACGTCTGTTCCTTCGGGTTCAGGATCTAAAATAATTTTTTTTGTATACAATTAAAGGATTTTTACCCTTAGATTTTAAAATAAAAAATAATAAATAAATATAGACACATATCTCTATCATGACCAGATTTAAATCCTTAAATCCTATGAGATATTCACATCCTGAAATCATCGCATACACTACCCACTTATAATTATTAGCACATTTTTTTTTACATCGTAATAAAAGTAATAATAACATTAGTTAGACGGCTGGGTAATGCGTGGCCTCTGAACGCTGCAGCACTTGCCAACAGATCATCCTTTATGGTTGTACGCAATTATCTTCTGCATAGAAGGAGCGTCTCTATAGATAAGATAAGATAAGGTTTTGAGGCAATGCACTCCGCTTTCTAAGCGCGGGTAAATTTCTAGTATATTTATCACAAATGCACAAAAATTAGATATGAAATTTTAAAGTTTCTTAAAATGTTCTACACAAAGAAAAACTTTTAGAAGTTGATATTATTATTAAATATGATAGATGGTGCAGCTAGAACTTTTGCCGCCCGGGCAGTGGCATGGTGACGGGGAAGGAGCGGTCGGCCCGGGTGACATCATCAGGGGGGGATGACACCAATGACAAATTTTTATTGTGTTTGATTTTATGTAAGAAAAATAGATGACACATTTCTTTCAACTATAAAGAAATTAAGATATTCTATATAATGGAGTACGTTAAACGCGAAAACTTTTAATTAAAAAAATATCAGTTAACGTGCAATAATAAAACAGCCCCAACACACAAACAACATTAATACAAATTAGGAAAAAGAGAAGAATAAAGTCGCAGCATAGAATCTTTAAAAAGGCTGGACATTCCGTATGCTAGAACAGACACATACAAGTTTTCTTTCTTCTCTTCCGGAATTCAGGCCTGGAATGGGTTGCCTGAAGAAACCAGGAAGGCCAACACTTTATCATCATTTAAAACATGAATAAGACTGCAGGACTAAACGTGTACCATGGATAAGCGTAGGACGCAATAATCTTATTATAGAAGGAGCGTCTGTTACATATAAGATAAGATAAGATTAGATGAATTTAACAATTCCAGCCTATGGCCTGTTTGATGTACTCGGAGGCCGCGGAAAAAGTCGTGCAATTTTTAATTTTGGGTGCTTATGGTAATTTTGTTAAATTAAACGACATGAAGATGCAGGTTAGACAGTGGCTGGGTTTAGCCTACATTTTTGACAGTTAATTATTGGCACTGCATATGGTTCTAATACAAGGCTTAAATAAAAAGTAAAAATGATTTAAATACTATTATTTCTAAAAATATATTCACAGATTTGGGGTGGTAAAAAGTAGATAAGTCGGTTTTTGTCCACAGGCTTTAATTTAATGTGCATTCAATTTATTAGTAAACTATATTCACAGATTACAGGTGGTAAAAAAGTAGATAACAGAATTTAAATTTGAAAACATTAATTTTAATAGTAAAACATTGACTTTGACATTGCATAACAATTTTACAAAATGCGAAAATAATTTTAAAATATCCCAGTAATTTTATAAATTTGTTTTTTGATTAATAAAAACTTAAGTTGCAAAATATGCTCAAAACAATAATATATTTAAAAGGGTTTTTCTTCTGTCGTAAGCGTAGCATTCCATTGATGCTTACCGTTAGCTTACAACCGTCGTAAAAGTAGCGACTCGAATCAATCAAAGGTTACGAGCGGTCATTTGACGTCAGCAGTTTCAGTGTATAGTGGTACACATATTTTGTTAGGGGTTTACCACAGTGCGTAACATATTTAGTTAGGCTAATAGTAATAGTTTCGTCTCGACTTGAGGAAAAGGAACCGACGTACTGTTTTTAAAATTTGTATAGTTTTATTTTAAAATTCAGAATGGCAGAAGAACGGATTATACGTGTTGGAACAAGAAAAAGCCAGGTATGTATGTATGAACTTATGAACTACTAAACTAAATTAATACTAAACTTGGTCTTGTCTTACTCTTGACTCTTTTACTTTTACTTCAGCCACTTCTTCCTGCCTATACTATTAGTATTAGTCCTATTACTATTACTAATATTAGTATTAGTTAGTAACTGAGACTATAATACTATAATATAAGAATTAGTATTAGTATTAGTCTTAGTACTCTTAGTAAGTAAGTAAGGTTAAGTTACAGTCAGTAAGTCAAGTCGTGTAAGTTCAGTTAAGACAAGAGTAAGGTAGTAAGGAGTCTCTTGAGATTTATTTGAGTTTGACTCGTGCTTATACTTAACTTACTTTTTATTACTTACTACTTTTTATTACTGATTATATTTATAACTGTTAATAAGTGTTAATACAAAAAATAATTGCGCTGAAATAAGAAATTACTTTAAAATTACCTAATTACTATTAGGGCAGCAGAAATAAACTATTAATTTCTCGATTAATCTTAAACTAAAATTTTTTTTTACTGATTAAATTATTTTTAACGATTAATTGACCCATCACTTTCAAATCATTGGAAGTAAAAAAAAGGGAAAAAAGACAAATAAAAAATAAAAATAGTTGCAGATAAAAAGATACCAAATTTTCTGACGATTACACAAACATTTTGGTTTTAAACTATTGACTGACAGGAATGTTCAAAATTACTAATTAATTCAAATTCAATTGCTACCAACCTGGTTTTAACACTTGCCTACTTATCAAACTGAAACCAAATGAGAAGCGTATTAACCTCTAATTATAATTCTCTTCATGGTTCAACCATGCCGGACACTGAGCTGTCTTCCTGCCTAACCGACAAATCAGCTTGCAAGAATAGTTAGTGCAGAGGGTGGGGGGTCATCGAGACCAAGCCAACAATACGTTCTATTGAGGTCACTTACTTTGTTCTTACAGAACAACAGAATAGCATGTATTTTGTAGTGTAGTGGTTAATACATTCACCTAAAACGCAGAAAGTCGTAGGTTCAGGCCCCATCTAAGTCATTCCTTTTTTAATTTTTAAAAAGTGTTTGTGTTCAGTGACAGAAAAGTAGTCACACACTCTTCTCAACAATTACTTTCATAAAATGTCACCTGTCACTAAATCATTAGCGACATATGCTACGGCGCGGGTCGGCTCATGTTAATTATTAAGCTAATGGCAGTAATGGAGTCTGACTCAGGACAGAAAATGACAAAAGCTCTTCTGATGAATTACTGCCTTACAAAATGGAGATGAAAGTTCATGAAATCCATTATCCCTCTACAATGGTGGAAAATTAATGAACACCGAGGTAATTCCTTATTTTAGCGCATTTTATATTTCAAGTCCTTTAAAATTAAAAAAACAACTCACCTCATTAATTATTATTATGAAATCTATTTCAAAATTTAAAAAAAAATTTTTTTTTGAAATAAAAGTACTATTTTACAATTTGTAAGAATTTTGTTTGTGTATATTTCACTCATTTTCCATGACTTACGGCGCCATTGTTGATTTTAAAAAAAAAAACTTTTTAAAGGTTAAAAACCACTTGAAACGCAACTAACACACTTAGAACTTATAACTAACTGTAAAGCACTAAAAACATTTTTATTTCTGATTTAATTGTTTAAATTAGTAAAAGTAAGTTATTTTATTTATTTTATTCTAATAATTTAAAATGCGCTCAAATAAGTGTTTACCGAACACCGATGCTGATATCCAATAATGCCAAGACCGTTGTGTGAATACCAATTATTTCAGCCCCGTGTGAATGATTGTTCAGCTCAGCTGATTATATTGTCAATTAGAACCGCTCATCACTTGAACCAAATAATGTCAATACACTTGTCTTTTTGCATAGGTGGTTAAAAGATGAAATATAAAGGAGACATTCCAATGTTATTTAGATTTTCAACAGGAATATTTAATAAGAGTTACTTGTTAATTATGTTTTTGGCTTTAATGGTCATTAATGTTTAATTCGTAAATTTTTCAAAAGCTAACGATTAAATTTAAATTAATCGTTGACAGCCCTAATTATTATTTATTAATACTATTAATATGACAATATTTCAATATTGATTAGGAATTGTTTTCTTTAAGTGCTTTTGTTATTGATCATAGTATGAAAGTATTAAGTCTTGGTCATTCTGCTGTTCCCTGGGGCTCCCCTGTATCCCTTTCCTCTCATAGTCTGCATATACTTTCACACTCCAGCCAATGGCAAGGAGAAATGGAAAACGAGCCATCCTTGCATATAAGAAACTTTCAAGACATAACCAGTGAGCTTGAAAAATGACGAGAAATCCTTATCATACACACGATTCTTTACTGAAGGGGATAGAGAACAATTAGTTTAGTAGTAAATCAACGCACGCAAAAATAATCAAATGCAACAACCTAGATAAAAACACTTTTCTGGTTTCATATGCTAGAACAAACACTTCTGAAATTCAGGGGTGGAATTGGTTGTCAGAACAAACATGGAAAACCAAAACATTATCAACGTTCTAAACTATAATAAAAATGCAAGACAAGACATAAGCGCATGGCGCAATAATCTTCTGTATAGAAGGCGCGTCTATAATAGTGATTATCAATTCAAGCTCTACCAGTGCATTCGCTATTTGTTGCGCTTTATAGACAAACTTTGACCAGAAACGTGATGTACACGGAGACATTTCTTTGAATGTATCGTATCTCTTGTTAGGAACTACACCCGATACCATTCATGGTAATAATAATAATATTATTATTGAAAAGATGTAAGGTAGCAAGAGGGTAAGTACCTCCCGGAAGTTAAAAAAAACAACTGTCCTTCAGTATTAACCGCCCTGCCCCACCCATACTAAACCCCACCCAGTATACGCAAGTATCTGTTACACTTTCTAAGGTTACTTAAATGGCGCACGGACATTTCATCTTTGGCACATCCCGTTGTTGCTGTAGGGCATACGTGTGAATCCGGGTTTGCACTCTCGAAAGCCACTTCCCTGTGGCCACTAAGTGGATGGCTCTCAAACACTTGGAGTATACCCCTGCTAGAACAACGTGCCCTGGCTTACTTTTCCCATCCGGTACACATTTCGCACGTTGGAATGGTTATCACTAAACGATTTGAATTTTGTTTCAATCCATTCTATATAGATTCTACTACGAACGTCTTAGGCTATCGCAGATTTCTTCTTGGGGTACTTGAACAAATAATCTTTGAAACACCTCAGGGAAATCTATCCATAGTTTGAGAGTTAGATGGTAATTACTCAAGGGACGGGTTTTCCAATCCATTTGTATGCAGTAAATCTGCCCGCTGTGGGGAAAGCTAGGGATTTAGTCAACCCGAGATAACCCATCTGTGTCGCGACTCTGGCTGAAGGAGTTATTTATAATCGTCAATTTTATCATGAGAATCTTGGGACGTTGTGATTTGTTGCCGATTTGTCTTAATATGCAAGAATTACTTAAAGTCTTTAACTTTAAAGGTAATTTTGAAAATTAAGAATTTGATCAAATCTCTCTCTCCCCTCCCTTTTCCAAACAGATACATACACATTTTTCTTCATTTTATAAAAAAAAATTATAGATGATTAAATGGTGGAGACATAAATGTAACGAATTTTTATTTGTTTTCTCGCCCAAAGATTCTGATATCGTAAATTTTTAGTTATACATAATGGGTTTTTTTTGTTGTAAAAAACAAATCCATCCTCCTGAAATTTGAAAGATAGACCGTCAGCGCGATAACACACACACACACACACACGCACGCACACACACACACACACGACAAAACAAGTGAAAAATGAAAAAAACCTTGTCGGTTTGTCATGGAGCCCCTCCCCCACACACTCACATAAAAAAACGGCGTATTATAGCGTGAGTTTCTGTTGCAGGGGCAGATGCTAAGTTCCCCACCCCTTTCCTTATAAAATAGAATCTGTTTTTAACAAAATATATATTATATTAAGAAAAGAAGCAATGATAACAATTATTGATAGTCATATTAGATAGTAGAGATAATAATTGAAGTGCTTCGGTTCGCTTTCTGTATATAAAAGTTGAAGTTTTCGATTTTTCCCCCTCATGGCTAAATCTTTGAGGGCACTCTAAATATCAGTGATATTAATCATATGCTTAATAGCCAAAATAGACAGATGAATCTATCTTACTTTTCGCATTGTTATCCTAAATCATTGTTTCTCAAACTTTTGGGGTAACGAGTAACGACTTACTAAGAATAATCGAGAATTTTAGCGAAACACAAAAATAATTTTAACTTATTTCGTTAAAATGATAATGTTTTTTGTACATATCACTGTGATGTATCAGTGTGATGGATGTGTCTGCTTAAGGGAACACATCATATTGCATCAGGGCTCCAAAGTTGACAAGCAAACGCGCAACTCATCATCAAGCGTAAGGAGTCTCTCTCGTTTCTTGGACTTGATTTCAGTTGATGCCGTAAAGCTTATTCACAGAACCAAGAAGATAAAAATGGCAACAGAGTTTGACTGCTTTCAAACTAAATAAAGGATAGACTTTCATGATAGCAAGCCAGAATTCTTCTAAAGTCGTGTTGGTGAACGTTGTTTGATATAATTTTTCATGTCGTAATTCGATCAGCTGCTCCTCCTCTTCGGTTGTCAAATTGACTTTTTCACTGACTGCAACGGATTGATCACCCAAGCAGATTCGTTGATGTCCAGATGTCCAGTAATGGAAAATAATGTTGAAGAGGCAATTGAAGTTGACTGAGAGTGTTCAAAATTTCATAACTTATTAACCCATTTTCTTCTTATCTTGAAACTTCTTTACAGTTGGAAAACAGTTGAATATTCCTTTCGATATTTTACTTTTCCACAATGACAATTTCTCATTAAATGACTTCAACTTCAGTAATTTTCATCATCAAAATACTTTTAAGGCTACAGTTCACATGAACTGTGATGCAGTTATTAATTTATTTATTAGTTTATCAGATAAACTAATTAAGGTGGCATTTAAAGCAAGTTTAGATAAAATTATGTTCACTTGCTTAAAATGCCTGCTTAGCCTACTTTTAAAATAATAGTAATACTTTACTTCAATATTTAACGAATGAAAAAAATCGGTAATTCTGCAGTTTCTACACGTATATTATTCACTTCAAAGTTTAATTTTATCGTGAGAACTTAGTTTTTAATTGATTAAATGCATTATTATAATTATTATATGTTGTATTCTAGCTAGTACTAACAGCGCTAATTTCAAGTCTTATTAATTTCTATGACATTTTTCCGGCTCTCTATGATACATAATGACGTAATCCGGTCACAAATACATCCATTTTATCTAGCACCCTGCTTGCCAGATTTTATTTACCATGCTAAAATAAATTTACTGGCTGGAGACATTTTTAAAAAGTATTTTTCTTCTATTGTAATGTTCTTAGAAGATCAATACGTATTTTAATGAAAATATAACGTTTTATTTCGTCACTAGATGTTTGATTCTTATTTTGTTTGTTTGCAAGTTAGAAAATTTCATTTGGCATCTTACTGTGACAACCCAACAAGAAGGGTGATAAATAAACAAAAAGTTTGCATCACGTTCGATTATTATATTTATTTATTGGGAAAAAAAAACAACAATAACATAGAAATTAATAAGACTTACAAATTAACACTGTGATAGCTAAAATAAAAAATATAATAATACATTTAATTAATTAAAAACGTAAGTTCTAATGAGAATATTAAATTTCGCTAGGAAATAATATACGTGCATAAACTGCAGAATTACGCAAAATTTCAAACCAACTACACCGCTAGAAAGAATAAATATCGAAAATTGCGTACACAGACGCCAACCGAATCAACGTCCTGCCCCACAGGAAACACATTAGATTACTGATTTCGTTGTTGATTAATTTAATAAATACTTTTTTTTTAATTTTAAAATTTCATAAATAACTTCAGAGCTCAGAACTCAAGCAATCTATATACATGTATATAATTATCTTCATGGTTCAACCATGCCGGACACCGAGGTGTCTTCCTGCATCACCGAAAAGTTAGTGCAGAGGGTGGGGGGGGGGTCATCGAGACCAAGCCAACAATACGTTCAATAGAGGTCAATTACTTTGTGCTTTCAGAACTACATAATAGCATGTAGTGGTTATTACATTCGCCTAACACGCGGAAGGTCATAGGTTCAAGCCCCAGCTAAGACATACTTTTTATTTTAAAAAAAATGTTTGTGTTTGTGCCCTTTCATTTCCCACTTTCTTCACAACACGGCTGTAAGCTTTGTTTCTCGACATTGGCATAATAACTTAGTGCCCTCCGTTGTGCCCCTTGACAGAAAAGTAGTCACACACTCTCCTCAACAATTACTTTCATAAAATGTCACCCGTCACTAAATCATTAGCGGCGTATGCTACGACGCGGGACGGCTATTAGTTTATGTTTGGCAAACAGGGTGTTGCAGGGTTGGGGGGGGGGGGGTAACAAGTAGCTAACCGCAGAGCACATGTTTCCAGAACAACAATTCGTCGGCAGTTATCCCCACCCCAAGGTTCATTAGCTTTGTTCTGTTTTCTTCGTGATGTAGTTTGTGTCTGTTCCCCCCCCCCTTTTTTTTTTCATTGCAATATTTATTAGCAACTTTGCGGCGTATGCTACGCCGTGGGCATCTAGTTTTAAATGTTATTACTAAATCTCGCGACACCCCTCGAAATCTCCCAGACACACTGTTTGAGAAACACTGTCCTAAATCATTATATTAAATTTAGAAAAGACTCTCTTACAGTTACAGCTTGCATTACTTATGGCTAGCGAAAGAAATATTCGGCAATGTTTTTATATAATGCAAAGAGTAACTTCCAGCTTTAAGTGGGCGCGAATTCATTTTGATTGTCGTGTCTTCAAAAAAGTCATCGGCCGTTCACGTTTAAGCTTAAACTCTTGTGTGCCCTTTTTGTAAGTAAATATGAAAATCATTCACTTAGTAAAGTACATGGTTTAAGTTTTAAGAGGCAAAAATATTCACACACACACACACACACACAATATTCTTTTGCGACTGAATCTGTTAGTTTTTAATTACAGAAGACAAAAAAACCTACTAATGGCTCCATTTCATATGTTCTGAATAGTTTCTTGCATTTATCGCGTATTCTGAAGTTTTTTCAATGCTTTACTTATTTCGAAAATTACAACTCCCAAACGGTGTGGGCATTGAAAATAATGCGCAGAAATGTTCTAAAGTAAAAAAAAAAAAAAAAAAGAAAGCTACGAAGTTTGTGCATTTGGAGCAGTTAGTATACAAACCAGGGTTTACTGACCATAGTTTGAATAAGTGCAATGGAAAGGATTTAAAAGGGAAATAAGTCATATTTGAGGAGGTCTTACTTTTTGTGACATCTGACGAGGGGGAGGGGAAAATCGGCCAAAATTGCCTGAAGCACACAGGTCGTATTCCAAACAAGGTCGTATACCAAGCAAAATGTCTCGCGTCCAAACAGGATGTATAACAAGTTGGACTTATACCTAAGCATACGTTTCACTTGGTACCTCTTTATATGTGTGTGTGTGTTATGTGTGTACACATACACCTACATTCATACAAGTATTCTTGAGAATTAACAGATAAACACATTTTTAAGACAATGATTATAAAAAATTACACCGATTTTTGGATTTGACCTGTGACTGCTTGCGGCACCTTCGCCATGATTGTCACATGCACACGAATAATACATGAAGAGTACAAGGGAAGGAACGGCTATGTGACATTTTTGAAATTTTTAAGTTATCCCCTGTATCTGATAGAGGATAAAAAATAGAATGCTCTGAATGAGGTTTTATTAAAAAAAAATTATGTCTCTAACCCTATTAGATATTCAAATCTATTTCGTTAATTTATAAGAAATCTGTATCATTTGAACTTAAATACTTGAATAGCTCAAAACTACACAAATGTCACTTAGCCGTTTCTTCCCTTGTACTCTTCACATGTATTTAACAGAGGACATGCCAGGTGCGTGACGTGTGTTAAACTCTCACTGAGCGCTCCATATCCGGTTGTCTAGAGCAGTGCTTCTCAGAGTGGTGGTCCGCGGACCGGTGCCAGTCCGTGGGCCATCCACCGCTGGTCCGCAGAAATTCTTTAAAAAGGACAGAAAAAATGTTCAGTGTAGGGAAATTAGTGCACCGGTCCCTGGCGCAATGGAAAAAATTCCTGACGGTCCGCAATATTAAAAAGTTTCAGAAGCACTGGTCTAGAGTGATTTTTAAAAAATAACTTGAGAGTCCGTTAACTAGCCTAAACGCAGAAGTTGTTTAGGAAGTTTTCTCCCCCGGGATTCCGTACGATTTTTAACAAATTCTCCCGGCAAATTTTTCCATCTCCATTAGACAAGTCCAATTCACTCATGACTCACGACCGCAAAGATATAGGTGTAAACTTGTATGACAAAGGGCCGTCTGTAAATGACATTACGCAATTTTGATCGATTTTTCACCCCTTCCTTCTTGTCACACGTCGTCGCAAAAACTTAGACCCCTTATTCAATATGACGTCACATATAAGCCGTATTTTATATTGAAAATGGGCATGTTTCAAATCGCTTTTTCGTCTTTTATGTGTTAATTTACTGCAAGGCTGTCCTCTAACACCGTAACACGCGTTAAGCCATGTAAAAATTAATAACATAAATCGTATACAATCAAATATTTTAGTGGAACTTTATTTAAATTTGCTGGTTTTTAGGTGACGTCACATTTCTTAAACACCCACCCCACTCGTCACGCATCGTCAAAAAAGTGCCCCCCCCCCCCCGTTGCGTGACGTCATTTATCGACGGTCTCCTAATCGACATAAATTCATATTTTATTTACGTTTTCTGTTTCAAATATAAATTTTATTCCAAATTGTAACAATTTCATAAGTAATTTTATTTGAATAAATGTTTATTAATTTTTTGATAAAATGAGTATTTTTTAGCACGGAACGCGTTAGCGTATTTACATTGATTTGTTTGGGGAAAATTGTAACGAACACTATTCTGGAACGAATTATACTGGCTATAAGAGGTTCCTCTGTATTTTCTATTAATAAAGTCTTGAAGGGTGCCCCTGTGTCCACCCAGCTCCGATGGGTACACCAGATAAATTGGGTTGAAAAGGCAACTGGGCTTTGTGCTAGCAACATAGTTGCTGTTATTTTTTCGCGGAATAGGTAACATGCCGGGAAGTTTCTTATTTTGAAAGGATCCATGACATTAGGCTTCGTGGTTAAAAAAAATGTTGGTGGTTGGGCGCATTGCATAAATGTATGCCTTTCTAACAGTGTGGTGTCCTTGCCCTTAAATTAAAATAATCATTCTAAGGTCTGCTACTGAATATTTAACAATTATATTTTTAAGAGATGCAAAATTTAAATAATTGTAATCATTAGTTCAGAGTCATGAGAAAGTCACTTCTTGCAGATTTTTTATATTTTCAGTAACCCTCAACTAAGTTATTTATTTTTATAAATTTATTTATTTGTCGTTTGGTCCCAGCCAACATAAAGCCTTGTTAAAAGGTTATGTATTATCTAGCTAATACTGATATTAAAAGTATTTCAGCTCACTTAAATATATATGTTTTGGTGTAACATAGCAAGGGTACTCTCAAAGTAAAGTTAAAAGGCATTATTTAAAATTAATAACTAATTATTATGATTTAAAAATGAACATTCAAATTATTAGCTTGAAAAAATTCAAAAATGTGATTGCTTAATTTCCTACAAATGTTTTTTTTCTTCTCTTTCTTTCTGGAAAATTCTTTGCTTTTAAATTATTATTTTTAAGAATATTATTTTTGTTTTCTTTGCTTAGAGTGCAGGCCAGAAACATTATACCCCGCCATTTCTTGTACGAGGTAAATTAACAGAACATGGCATGTTGAAGTGTGTAAACATTGATATCACGAGGAGTTCGGACCATTTTTTGGTGGCCATGACTCGTGTTTAGCTCCAGTGTCCTGACCTCACTGAAGTGCACCGTGCTTCTCGTGTCATGGAAGGGGCAAATAACGGTGTCTCAGATTTTGAAAAACAACTCATTTCTAGATGACGCGAAAACGCGTTTAACGCCTGCACTTATAAACTGGGAGGTTGATTTACGTGTGCACTTTTAATTTTAACTGTGAGTAAAGCAGCAGCTGATGGTTAGCTTGACCGTCTCCCCACCCATTTCTCTGGCTTAGAGTACACCGCCCAAATTCTTAGTTTCATTGAATCTTTAAAATACTCTATGCTGGTAGACGAGCACATATGAATGAATAGCGAACGTTTTAATGTTTTTTTTTTAAAGAACTGATAATCCTGGAATTTTAATAATAATGTGACTTTTTCCCACTGAACCCTTTCTCCTTGTAAATATTTACACTTAAAAATAACTAAACGATAAAAATAAATATAAACAAGTGCCCCCATACATAACCATTTACCGTTTTTAATTAACAGATGGAAGAACAACGGGTCGGAAGGGAGCACTTGGTGGACCGCTAACCACTCCAACCCCAATAATCTTTTTGTTTCGTCCTCTTTCTCCTAGACTGAACTCGTTTTTTTTCTTCTGGTTCTCATGATCACATCAAATTATTTATTTAGCGACCGTGTGTAAATAGTACCTCTGTGCCTTCCTTGTTGCACACGCGCACCCACACACTTTGCAGAGTACTGATTGGCTAGTTCTTATATTAAGAATTTCAAAGTAAGACACTTCGATGTCTGGTGCATTTTCTTATCTCATGGTTGGTTTTAGTTATTTATCTCTTGTTCGTGCACGTACTTAACCGAAAGAGCGTGATGTTGTTAATTTTTTAAACACTTTTTTAAAGTATCGTCCTTTGTTTTGTGGCCTCTGACAAGGTACCTTGTTTCTGGTCTAACCAACTTAGCCATAGGGTCATGTTGTCTGCGGGGATGAAATATGTCAGGTCAGATGTTCCCCTCAATATGAAATGGGAGAGGGGGTGGCATAGGCGGGGTTGTAATTGAGAAATGTTTATGGGGATCTGTCTGTTATTTTATTCCCCTCCCACCCCGCGTTAAATGTGCGCACTCTTGGAACGATGTTTCAGCTATTTACATAATAATATGTATACATGTCTACTGCTAAAAATGAGATTACTACATATTCATCGCTTGAGTTGTGCCTTTCTACCACTGTACAGCGCACGATTGTTTTGTGTGGGTGTGTCATGATGACCCCTTCCCCTTTTCGTTTTTGTCTCCTTCTTTCAAACATGCAGTTAATGCGGCTCTAAAATATACCCCGGTCATTTTGTAAACAACTTAGACTGTCGATATATGCATATATTAGAAATATAGTGAAATAGACAATTTCAAATTGGAGGCTATAGACTATAACACTTAATGCTCAGGAAGTGAAAGGCATTATCTCCTAACTATACGAGCCCTGTTCCCAGGACCACATGTGTGTGTGTGTGTGTTAAACTTTTCACCGCTGCCATTCAGATCGGGCCCAAAGTGCGCTGCCTAAATCCATGTCAGTCACGTACACCCGTGAGCCTTGAGGAAATAAGTGTGCCCCATAAATATTTTTTAAAAAAAAAGAACTAACTGGTTTAGTTCAGGTTTGTAAGCAGATGCTGACGCAATATACTTTCTCTCTTTTATGGCCAGAAGATCATTTTTGGTGCATAATACTGCTGGGGTCGTAAGGGTGGCTATGGCTAGGGGCTGTTTTAAACACCCAGTAATGCAATGGAATGTCCACTTGTCTCTGTATGTGTTTTTGCATGTCTGATAAAGAGTTTTGTTTAAAGCATTTATTTTTCATAGCAACGAGGATACAAGTTTTTTTTTCTTTTAAATTCTTTTGTTCACGTGATGTGCTTTCTATTCTCTAATATCATATGAAAGAAATACACCATTTTTTGTTGAACGTTTTTCAAGGGAAAAATACTGATAGCACATTTTCAAGGAGGGGAAAAAAAACAATAGTACAAAAATACCCACAGCAACAGGAGTATAAGCATTAAAAACACATAGAATCTTTTACAATAAAAAATTATTATTTGTTTAATAAGTGCATTCATGCTTGTCACTAGGTAAAAAGGAATATACCAAATAAGGAAGCAAAGTCGCTACCCTTTCAACCTATCATTAACTCGAGGCATAAACTCACCTACTATCACTATAAAAAAGTTAATTTAATAAACTGAGACATACTCACTATTTCATACCTAAGTACTATCATACAACTAAGCTGCAAAAAAAAAATAATGTTCATACTTTTAATTGAATCCCCATTTATAAAATCATGGTTATTTAGATACCCAGGAATTTTTTAAACCCAATATTCATAAATTTATGAGATTGTAATGCTAACTTTGTTGTCATTCCTCCCTTGTTGAACTAAGTGTTATTGATTGATTTAGACAGTTTTAATCAATATTTTCAATTATTGTCTCAGCTTGCTCTTATCCAAACAAACTCAGTGATACAGATGCTGCGGGCATTAGATCCTACTCTTAAATTTGAAACTTGTAAGTAAAAACTTACGCCTAATCAGATTTTAAGTTATGTCATTTGGCATGCAAAAAGATTACCAAAAATATTATTTTGATGAGAGGAGAATGAGATATGGCAATCTTTCATTGAAAATGTATACAATTATTAACCCTTCTAAATTTCAGTTGATTAGTTTTAAAAATTTATTGTGAGACTTTCAAAGTGCATCTGTTTATTTGTGATGAAATATTCCTAAAAAAATTTCAGCAGCTTTAAAACACATAAAAATATATTACAACCTGAATAAAATAAATGTTTTTAGGACATGAATTATTATGATTTTAATTAAATGTATTATATTATTTTTAGTGCCCATGACAACAACAGGTGACAGAATCCTTGATTCAGCGCTATCAAAGGTAATCTTACATATTGACAGTAATCAAGTTAGGGTTCGAGATTTTATAACACCAAATATTCTATTAATGTTCTGATTTGGTGAATTAACATTAAATACATTTTGCCATCATAGAATTTTTTTGGATCTATTATTTAGTACTAATTAATCTTGCAGGGATGAATTTTTAAAATTTATTTTCTAAACTTGATTTAAATAAATAAAAAATCATATTAGAGTTTCATTCACATTTAAGTTTGAATTCATTGGCAGTGATCATATACAATTCTGCACAGTATTCCTTTGTGAAATGCAACTGAAAAATAACATTTTAAATTAATGTCTTATTTGATAACAGACTTGCTTTAAAAATATGTTTTAAAATATCATTTATGTACATGGCACTTAATATTAAATTTAATGAATGTTGTTAGTAATAGAAGATATGCATATCTAATGATCATTTATACAAAATATTAAAAAGAAAAATCAAAATTTTAGCAATTGTACATTTATCAGATAGTTTGAATAATCTGCAGAACTGAAGCAATATTAGATAAAGATTTTTAAATATCACTTGCTAGAAGTGCTACTTGATGTGGATACACGGTAGTGACAGTTTACTGATTTACACATCGACCCCACATGTGGTGTGATGATAAGAAAAATATATGTAATCATTTTTGGGGTGTAAAGAGAAGTTATAGTACTGGCATGGATTGACCAACACACATAACAGGATAAAAGGAAATGAAAAGAAAACATTTGCCATATATAAATTATGCATTTAATGTTTAAATACGCACACATATACATTAGCATCTGTTTTATTTAAAACCCAGCAATTTTTTTGTAATCGAAATGAATCAGAAAGCAGGAATCTGGAACACCATGGGAGTTGAGAAGTGAAAGGTATCCAGGAACACACTAATTGCTTGCTTTACAACAATCTTAAGTCATGATTTAAGAATCACATTTTAAACTTTACCTACAGATAGGAGAAAAATCCCTTTTCACTAAAGAGTTGGAGAATGCTCTTTTGAAAAACCAAGTGGACTTTGTTGTGCATTCCCTTAAAGATCTGCCGACAACTTTGCCTGAAGGGCTAGTTATTGGATGTGTGTGCAAGTGAGTAGCCCAATCACAACTATTTTTTGTCTTTTTAAATTTGTTTTTGCAAAAATACACTGAGTTGATTTTCTTCACTTATGGCAATATTGTTTGAGTGTCATCAGAGGACTATTAGGTTAACAGATAAGAAGATCTTGTGACTGATACACTCATTCACCTTTAAGTGTAGTGTTGAATTATTGGCTGATTAAATGTGGTTTAATAAAAAATTAACGTATGATTTGTATGCTACATTATAAATTTTAAAAAAAATTATTAGATGAAACCAATGATACTTTGAATGTCTGAAAAGAATTCAGTTATGATGTACAAAGTTCTTTAGAATGCCATGCTTTATTATATAAATTTCTTAAAATAGTATGGTGATTTTTTTTCAAATGAAATCTTTGTTAAGCTGATGTTATTTTTCAACAGGCGAGATAACCCTTATGATGCTATAGTTTTACACCCAAAACACAGAGGTAAAACCATGAAAGATTTACCTCCAGGAAGGTTAGTTGGGGCTTATATTTGTTGAATGTTTTGGGTGTTATTGATAATTACAGTTTATGTGCTGAGGTTGTTTTTTGTTTGTTTTTATGTGTGCATGTGTGTGGATTATTATTCATGTAAGTTTTATCTCTAACATATTCTTCTTCTCAGGTAAATTTTAAAAAAAATTATTTTGATAAATTTGCTGCCTATATCTTTAGTGTTATTGGTACAAGTTCTTTGCGACGTGCAGCACAAGTACAAAGACTTTACCCACAGTACAAAATTGAAAATATTGTATCCTTTTGTTGTGAAAGTGTGGAATTCCCAGAAAATAAAGTTCAATGCAATGGAGAAGAGAAGTCATATTATCACTTATGATTGATTATTATTGTAACTGATATCCTAAATATTTTTTTTTTAAAAATTGTTTGTAATTTGTATGATTTAGTTAGGTTTTTTTCCTCAGCTTGTAACTAAGTTATAATTTCATCATCATTGCCTGTCGTCCCATCTGTGGCATAGGCCACGAACAAAGGCTCTCCAGGCATCCAGGTCCTGTGCCAATCTCTCTAGCTGTCCCCAGCTGTGCCCACTCTTTTTGGAGTCTGTCTCCAGTTCCCTTCTCCAGGTCATTTTGGGTATACTAGAGCATACTGAGTATCCAGAAAATCCTCAAAAACATAACATTACAAGGGAAACAAAGAAAACTTCCCTTCTCCAGGTCATTTTGGGTCTACCTCTTTTCCTCTTGCCCTAGGGGTTATAATTTATGGTTGATATTTTGCTGCAATGTAGAAATGTAGAATCTAAGAGGACAGCAAGCTGAGTGAAAAAGATATAGAAGGAGACTGTGATTCCTAAAGGCTAAAGCATACTGAGGAGGGGGGGAGGAATTTAATTTAATATGCCAAATAGCATTGTCATGTTAGTTTAATAATAAAGCTCAAATTTATGTTTTCATTACACATTTTTTTGTGTATTTTGTATTTTGATTTAATTTAACAGTGACTGTTTTAGTAAGATCAAGAACTGAGACAAGAGTCAACATATTCACATGACATTTATGCCATGGGTTTCGACACCACATAAAATACAGTAGAATTTTTATCCATTCTCTGTGTTCCTAAGACAAGAACTAAAACATTTGGCGAAAGGTCATTCTCTTTTTGTGCAGCCAAACAATGGAATTCTCTTCCATTACACATCCGTAGTATTTCAACTGCTAAGTCATTCAAGACTGCACTTAAGACACATCTTTTTAAAATTTATTTTGAAAATTAATGAAACAACATTTCTTTAAATGATTAACGTAGCTGATGTGTAACGTATTGTCCTTGATGTAGTTAGTATGATATGAATGTTTCTTTTATTAATATATGTATTGTTATTTCCATGTAAAGCGCTGTGAGCCCGGCTCCTTGCTGGGATACAGCGCTATATAAATTATCATTTTATTATTATTATTATTATTTGGCTCCCAATAAAGTTTTACTAATAGAGTCCTGATCAATTAAATCATTTAATGTTCTTTGGCTGTTAATTTTTTGGGTATTTTTAGTATTTTTTAGTGAGGTTTTTAAAATATTTCACAAACAATTTTATGTTTTGTTTATAGTTATTGATAACATTTATACAATCAATTACTAAGCTTTTGAAATTAGAGTAATCCTTAACTACCTATCAGAGAGGAAATCTAAATACAAGGTTCAAAAAGTTGTCTGAGAATGATTTTTACGATGCTATAATTTTAGCTGTAGCTGGACTGGAGAGGATGGGATGGCAAAGCTGCATTTCACAGGTACTTTAACTCTTTCTTGATGTTGTGTGTCTCATTTGTTAAATTTTCTATATTAAAATAGTTTTTAGAAATAGCAAAGCATGTTGTTGTTTTTTTCCCCTTCAATTTATATGTCATAGCACTTTTAATTGATTTAAACTCTTTAAAACTTTGGAAAACTTCCTCTCACATATGTCACATTGTAAAGCCTGTCCATCTTACTTTGTGAAAAACTGAAATACCTCTGTCACCTATTCTGATATCTGATATTCTCTTTTGGGGTTGAGCTCACATTCTTATAAAACGGTTCATTGTTTTACTGGCAAGTTTCATCAAGCGGGCATCACCATAAAGATATTCTTCCACATTTGTTAGAACTGACCCGGCCAAATCCCTACCAGTGTCTGGGCACACAGTCTACAGGTGCTCAACCATCTCCTTGGCATTGCCACCTATTTGGCAACCAATATCCGTTCTTGTGTCAAACCTATGCAGGTAGCTCTGTATGGGACAGTGTTCAGTCCTCATCTGGGTGATGAGTGTCTGATCGCTACGATCAGATTGTAAACTAGTTTGTCTCAAGATGCCGATCCCTGAAGACACTTCTCTAGGAAGTGGTCCTTCAGCCACAATGACCCCCAGGTGAGTCATTAAGTTGGGGCTGAACTGCACCTTCTCTTGCCAATAAATTACACTGAGCGTCTCTGCCTTCAGAGAGGATGTATTCTGATACAAGAAATTTCTTTCCTTGTTAAGTTAATATTTTCCCTTCATTATAAAAAAATAATGCTTTGTCTAATTTAGGAATGGTAACAATAAGATCTCTACATGGTTTGTGAACTGTTTATGTACTTGGACTGCTGAGTTTTATTCACAAATAAATACATCTTTGAATTTTTGGGGAAAAACAAAATTGTAATGCAATGTTTAGACATAAAGTGACTTTCTGACCTTGGCATTTCTGGATCTTGATAGAATGTTATCAATTGGTCCCTGTGAAGTTAAAAGCTAGAATAACCTACCTTATCCTTTAAAGAAAATACTCGCAACAACACCATTTTAATTGCAATTACACATCTGAAACTCTTACAGCTGAAAAATCAGATCATATTTTTGGAGAAAGATTACAGCTGCATGAAGGATCTAACTTCTTGCATGTATTAACATTGAAGCAAACTCATAAGAACTGTTAGGCTTCGTATTTTGAACCATACAGTGTGGCCGATTGCAGGTACTGACCCCAGATGAATGTATGTATGCTGTATCTCAAGGGGCAATGGCAGTGGAATGCCGGGCTGATGATGAAGTAACACTACAACTACTACACAAAATCCATGACCACTTTTCAACCATTGCTTGCATTGCAGAACGGGCCTTTCTTAAAAAGCTGGTAAGTCTATTGATTTGTGTGAAAATAAAAATACAACCGTTCTGGCACATGGCCTATGGTTATTTTAAAGATCTTGTAACTTCTGATCTTTCAATATATTATATAAGCCTCAATGTTCCCATGAATAAATGGAAAGTAATGTTTCTTAAATAATGCTCTCTCCCCTTTTGTGCTTTTCTCTTTATGACCTCATATAATTAGGTGACAAAAGCAATTTTATATTCTCATATTTATGGTTTCTTTATAATAATGCCTAGATCAGAAAATGTTTTCAAAAGATTTAAAAAAAAAGAAAAATGGATGGGTCAAAAGAAGCTATTTCAGGTGCACATGGGTTGAAACTACAAAAAGATCATATTTTGAGTGGAAGCCGTTTAATTTGAAGAAACATATTTTAACAGGATTCCTATTACAATTATAAATTAATTATTTTTTATTATTATTATTTTTTTTTTTAATTTAGGAAGGTGGTTGCAGTGTTCCTGTTTCTGCTTTTACTGAAATCTCAGATTATGAGGTAATAAATTGTGCTGTCATAATATTTCTCAACTTTGCAACTCATTTTGAGTTAAAGCTCAAAGCACAAAAGAAAAATGTTTCTATTACTTTGTATATATTATATATTCATTTCCAGAGCATAAATGAATACATTTCAGCCAAGAAAAACATTTTACTATTAAAGTAATCTAAAAACAAGCCAGCAAATATAATGTTAAAATGCATACGTTTATTTTATTTAACTTGTTATGATATCACCAAGTCCTCTTTCTTAAGCAAATAAAACACCAGTTATCAAGCCTTGAAATAATATAAATTAAACAGAAATTAATTTTTTCATTTATATTTAGAAAACTAAAATGCAAAGAAAAAGCTTAGTGTGAGAGTGTATACTGCTACTTCACTTAACAATTAACAAACATGTTTAAGTTACATGTTTTTCTTATCTATGATAATGGATGGCATTAGATGATAACTGAGACATATCCTTCATTTATGTAGATATTTTAAATTTTTTAAAAATTTAAGCTTCAGCCTCTATTTGTTTTTGTGTTTTTTTTTATTGTAGCATTCAAGCTTATTTTATTTAAATTAAAGTTTTTAAATTAATCAACCTTAATTATCATTATTACATTTAATGCAATTTCCATTAATTAAAATTAAACACTGTTTAGTAAAAAGTAAGCACGCAAAAAAAAAATTATGTTATTACAAAATGACCTTGATTTTATTCCACTGTACTTTATAATAATATTATTACAAAATTTCCTTGACTTCATTTCACTGTTCTTTATATATTATCCTTAACAAAAGTAGCCTTTGCAGCATTACATATTTTTTTAGGGCTGCGGAAACTAACGATTAATTTCTTGATTAATCGGTAAATATTTTATCGATTAAAATTATTTTAATCGATAAAATAGCGATTAAATTCAAGAGGTTATTTTAAATAATTTTTTCCGATTTATTAATAAATTATTAATTATTAATAATTAATAATAGTTTGCTTTTTTTACGTACAATCTTCTCCATTTAAAAAAAAAAAAGGATTTTCTAAGTGTAAACTTTAAAATAAGCTCTAATATTTTAATTTTAAAAATTTTAATTGCCTGATTTTGTTACTTCCCTTGAAATTTTCAGTTTAATGACGTCATACATCTTATTGGTAGCTTAATCAAAATTATCGATTAATTATTCTGTAATTTTTCAAAAGTTAACGATTAAATTTAAATTAATTGATAACAGCCCTAGTATTTTTGTAACATTCATAGTTTCCTTAAAGCTTAACCTAAATAGCACTATCTATATATATAATTCTTCTCATGGTCCAACCATGCCGGACACGAATCAAGCTGTCTAACCTCACTGACCAATCAGCTGGCAAGAAAAGGTAGTGCACAGGGTGGGGGGGTCATCAAGACCAACGAGGTCAATAACTTTGTACTTTCAGAACAACTGAATAGCATGTATTTTGTAGTGTAGTGGTTATTACATTCACCTATCATGCGGAAGGTCATAGGTTCAAGCCCCAGCTAAGACATTACTTTTTTTAATTTTTAAAAATGTATGTGTTTGTGCACGTTCATTTCCCACTTTCTTTTCGAACATGACTTCGCAACACGGCGTAAACTTTGTTTCTCTACATTGGCATAATAACTTCGTGCTATCCGCTGTGTTCAGTGACAGAAAATTAGTCACACACTCTCCTCAACAATTACTTTCATAAAATGTCACCCATCACTAAATCCTTAGTGGTGTATGCTACGACGCGGGACGGCTAGTCATATATAAATAATACAATTTATATTTGCTGAATAACTGAAGCTAAAAAATTTTCATTTTTCTAACAGATGAGCATTAGAGGAGGCGTTTTTAGCATAGATGGCAGCGAAGCTGTTCAGCACACAGTTGTTACTGACCTGAGATTTCCTAATGTTCCAGTAAGTTTCCAATAGACTCTCATTATAGTTTTATGATATTAGTATGATCTCATATAATAAATTATTATGACTTCGGGACATAAAAGGAATTTTATGAGCTAAGATTTTTTAACCATATCATTGATCTATATGTCTTTAAAACATTCTATATTGTTTTGGTACAAATTAATTGCTTGTTATTTGTTTATCTCATACAGTTATCTTATAATTAGTTATATATTCAAATCTAGTGTAACTATTTCTATTAAATTTTTTTTTTTTTACTAATTATTATTTTACGGTGACTATGCCTTTCTTACTTGTAAACATACATTTTTTGTTATAAGATTCCATCTCAGCAAGCTTTTGTGGGTATACACTGCCAAACACCCAGTAGAAAAAATGAATACACATCAGCCTGGATGGCTGGAGAAATATTAGCAGATGGAGTGATTGCCCAAGGCGCCGATGCTATCTTGTCAAAAGCTAAAGCTACGTCAAAAGAAGAGATAATAAAGGAACATGAGAAGAAAAAACAAATTAGGTTGAACTCAATAAACAGTTATAATTAATTATAAAATAGGTAAGGCGATATCTTTTATTCTTGGCATAATCATAATTCCATTAAAAATATGGAGGTGTCAACTGTCTGTTAAACAATTTTTAAAACAATCATTGTTAACCCTAGTTTCACTGCAATGAAAATCCTAAGATTGGCAGCGGTTTTTTATGGAATGTAAAGTAACATGATAAATTTTCATGATGATACACAAAAAAAGTCTTGTCTGTATCTATTTACTAAAAGTATGGTAACCAGCATGCAAGCTAATTTCTTTTATTTGCTATTGTTCAAAATATATGTTACAGTGGAAACACAAATTCAACCTTTTTAAAATGGAAATGTTTACTTGAACACTTAAGAAGTGGAGGTACATTGTTTCCTTCAAAATTAAAAGTTCATTTTTTGTTTTTTCTAAATAAAAAACGTAATGTATCGCACTGCCTTGATTATTTTTGACCCAATGTTTTTTTAGCACAACCATTAAATTTAGACAGTGTTACAATGGTGTTTCCTATAATTTAGTTTCATTAACAAAGAATGTGATTCATTTAAATTTTTTATAAAAAAAGTTTTTGATCTCACTTATTTTTGCTGGTTGTGTACCCATTATGGTAGGATTTTTTAAAACAAAACACATACAAAACATTGACTTGAGAATTTAGTGTGATCATTAAGTTCTATTGAGTTCAGTGTCATGTTATTCAAAATGTATAATCCATGTGTTTTGAGTATCAAGGGAATGGATTTAAAAAATAATCTTTTCTTTAATATTTGATTTTAACTTGTGAAAGTTACAGTTGACTAAGTGATAGAAATATTTTTCCAGCTTTACATTATGATTTTGTGTTTAAAGTATGATTAATTGTAACCATACTTTTTTTTCTTCTTCAAATCAAGTAAATGTTGAGTTTAAAAAATTAAGTTGGACTGTGTACTAATTTAAAAATTATATCATATTTTGGTTAAGAATGTTGAATTCAGAGAGATTTATGGGCTCATTTTACAACCACAGTTGTAAAAGAATATTTCTTTAAAAATAAATAACAACATGACATTTATCTAATATAATATAATTTTTTCAGGAATTATAATCAGAAATAAAACTTATTTAATTGTAATGCTATTTTCAGCATTATTAAATTTCTTGGTATCTTATATATTTATATATATCTTTTCCAAACAATAATGACTTATTTGTATGATAATGGGTATATTAATATTATTTAAATCAAGGATCTGCAACATGCTAGAAACACACTTTCAATGGTGCATCTTTATAATTACAGGAAAAACATATTCTAACATGTTGTTGATATTCATGGTAAGTCAATTAGAAATCCTTCTATGGCAAATTTTTACAAAAAAAAAAGAAAAATCATTTGCTTTTAACAATTTATATTCAAATGAATGTAATATATTGTATGAATTAACCTAGTAGAAAATTCAAAATTTATTACTTTATTGTGTTATTTCTATATCAATACAATATAACAATGTTACTTCTAGGTCAGATGTTAATATGAATATTTTTTACAAAGTGATGACACTGTTAAAATGACAAAGCATTTCCATTTTTATGGTGTTTTAGAAGGAATATTGGTGATGGGCGTTGCCTTCTCATAATAATCAGAATTTGACAAAAGATCTATCAATGTACATTTATATTATTGTGGAATGAAATAAGATTTGATGCAATTTAAGTGTTCCTCTTTAAAATATGCTGCATCAACACAAATTAATTTATTTGATTTGTCTGAATGTTCATTCATATTGGTAGATATATTTATACTGTGCAATACACTGCCAAGTTATTTGAAATCTCATTATCTGTTTTAAAAAAATGATCTACCATAATCCTATGGCACCTAGTGATGCAGATATAAACCATATCATCCATCAAATTTATGTGTGAGAGGAAGTTTGTTCCTATACATTTTTAATGGTGAGACCAGATATGTTACAACCTTTCATTTAGAGCAAAATTTCAATTAGTTTTTTAATTAAAACAAATTTTTCAACAAAGAGGTAAGTGTAAAAAAACTTTTTAAATTAAAACAAGTTCATTCATAAGCACTGATGTGCCAAAGATTATTGACATGTTTGCATTGTTTGTTCAGACATTGTGTGGTACAATCTTTTATCAACATGCATTTTATTTTAAGTTGATTTCGTTATGTCTTGTTTAAAGTGTGCTGGACTCAGAAGTGTGATTCTACTTCGTGATATGTAAAATTAAAATTAAATTTCATAGGTGAAATGCCAAATATTTTTATTATATAATTTCTTTACTAATGATAATGTATTATGTTTAATGATGTATATTTAGTCTGTGCTTCTGCCTTAAAAAATATCATTATTTGAGATAAAACTTAAGCTGTTTAAAGAAAAAATGTGTAAACATATTTTGTTTGGCAAACATTAAAAAAAAATATTCGTTCACTTCAACAATCATACTTTAAAAGCTATTATAGTATTAAAAAAATACAACACAAATTTAATTATTCCACTTTAATTACAAAGCCAAAAAGGTTTTGTCTAAATCAATGGTAATAATGGTAATGAAATTTATGTACAAAATTGGGTATTTTTAAAACTCAGACCCAGAAGCAATGGTTAACAGATAATGTTCAGATTTACAACTTAAGCAATGTTCAGACTTGATCACATAAGTTACAATCAATATTTTGTCTTGTACATAACTCATTTCACCTGTCCGAAAGTAAGGTCTCATCAGACTAAAATAAAAGTGAGACATTTTCACAATCAAACAGCACATTTACTCTCAATATGATGATGTACATAAGGGCTAAACTTTCATTCCAAGTTCAGACTACAAAATATTGATGCTAATGATTGATCAGAGGCAGAATTGCACTAATTCAAAAAATGTTCTTTTAGTTTATCAATTGCAGAGAATGTGGCAGGCTAAAATTATTATCCCAAATGCAAGATTTCTCGCATGGTAAAACAATGGGTGAAAAATAATCCTTGAAAAAAATTTAAAGTCTCAAAATATACACAAAATTCCATTTGAGTACCAGTGTATATGGATTTAAATTACGTAACATCTAAAACACAATACAAACAAAAAAAATATATGAAAAATGTAAAATATCAAGCTGTAAAATACAAATCTTGTCTGCTATTAAGTTTTTATTTCTTACAAAGCCACTATGCTGAGGTAAATGTTTAAACATTAGCTAAAATATTTGCTTGACGATCACCACCTTTAGATGCTGTCTCTGCTTGCTTTTCATCTTTGCTGTCATCAGCTTTGATTTGAATGCCATGCGTCTCTCTGAACTGATTCAGCTCCTTACCCTTTGCTTCTAAACTATTACGTAAGGACTCGATGTATTCTTTCATCTGTTAGGAAAATATGTAAAAATTGATTTTTATTTAAATCTGCTCTTCCTCAAAATCTTTGATCATTTGTTAAAGTTAAAGCAAAATAAATATTCAGAGCAAGTAAGGTTATTTCTGAAGTGCAACAGTGCATGGGGCTAGCATTTTATTAAGAAAATTATTATTATCTTCAGCCTTTTAATTTACTTTGAAGTAGTCAAATTAGGTTATACAAAATATGAATGGATTTTAGATTATGAGTGAGTGTGGTTAGAACATATATAGTTGGCCCTTTCATGCAACCGCCAACTGGGTTTGGAAGATAAGGCGCAGATAAAGATATTTTGTTTTCGGGTGCGTAGTGTGTATTACTGTTTGTGCAATGGAGTAAAACTAAGGAGGAAGTGGGGTGTTGACAAAAAGTGCACATATATAAATACACTAATTCTGCAAGAACTATCTCCAAATTCTGACATTATATCTTTAATGAAGTAATGAAAGAAAAATAATTTTTCAAGACTATAAACTATAACTGTAAATACATCTGAACAATCATATTGTTGCAATGTGTTACCACAAATGAGCTTGCCTTTTTTCTATAAAAAAGTAACATTTTTTGTCCTTATTTATTTTTATGACTGATACAATCATTTCATTTCGCTATGACAGTGGTCCATAGACTTGCATCCCTGCTGAACCATTGTTTCTCTTATCCTGTTCAATCTCTTTAAAAAGCACATTTTAAATGGTGCATACAAAATTAATCATAGGTTATTAAAGTTAAGGTTTTTAAACATAAAGCTCAGTTAGCCTTAATAAGCAACCACCTCTAGGAGCTCATCTATGTGTCGAGGGTGGCCATTATGAAATTTGCTATTGTTCATAGGTAAGAGGAGAGTAAAACTTGGGTTTTGAAATTCTGTAATTTTTATAGTTTGGTGAGATTTTACATAGGTAGAGATCCTGGAACAATCAGTTACTGTCTTTTACTTCTATGCACCAGCAGTGCACAGTCCCAGGATCAGCTATTAGTTGACCATGCAACAACGTGCTGAGAAAATGTACAGTATAGCCCTTATCTAACCTAAGCACCTTTTAATACTAATACTGTGTGCAGTGACTCTGTGTTAGGAATACCTAAACATACTCATCTTATCTCACCAGGTATTTCTGTCTGAAACTAATAATATATAATCATGGGTTCAAATACCTTTTCTCTGTTTGTGGCAAGTCCTGGTAAAACAACATCAACTGTCCTCTCGACTAGCACACCCCCTATCATTCTGTAACACTTGCGTGAAGGATCTACACCTTTTAGAACATCTATCACTAGGCTGGAAAAAATCAGGGAGTTGGAATAGAAAAATTATTAACTGCTATGAAATGATAAAAGATCATTTTAAAAAAAATTTAGGTTATACTAAAAATTTTGTTTTATAATAAAATAATCGACAAGAAGTTAGTTTTGTTCTGCAAAGCCAAGGTTCACAGATGTTTATTTTTGACAACCTGTTCAAATTTTAAGTTTTTATCAGATCAACAACATCAAAACTTACAAAATATATTGCTTGAACTTCAAGATAGTGCTTAAATTTTTATAAAATAAAGGGGTTGCTCCTGCCCGGGCCATTGGGGCACACCAAAGTTTCCATAGGCAAATTATGGCTTGCTAAAATGCAGTCAAAATCAGGGAATATCTTTCACTGCACTGATATGTTTATGATTTTTCATGGAATGGGAGATGAAGTACACACACATTTTTTGGTGGGATCAAAATAAAAGATGATGCAAGCAAAATGTCTACGCTGAAGACAATTTTTAATAAAATTTCACGTACTGCGGTTTTTAGGTATGGCTTTGGCATGGGTATACTACAACTAAAAAAATAATCTAATATCACTATATTTAGACTAAAAGTATTTGATATACTAAGTGGGTTTACTTCCATCATTTTTATAATTATTCTCTGTCTGACGTAACACCACTCATTTACATGTTTATTTGCACCGGTGTTTCACTTCTAAAATACCCTACAGCAGTGCTTCTCAAAGTGGTGGTCCGTGGACTGGTGCCACCTCAGCACAGGGAAAATAGTGCACCTGTCCCTGGGGCTATGGAAAAATTCCCGCCGGTCTGCCATTCTAAAAGGTTTGAGAAGCACTGCCCTACAGTATGCAAATCCTAAGTGGATACTGATACTAACATTATTCCTCAAATAATAAATCTCCATATTCAAATTTCATGATTATGTAATTTTAAAGGAGCGCACACATATAATGCCGAGGATGCAATGACGGTACCTCAAGTGGAAGCTATTAAGCTTGTGCTCATAGGATGTATAAGTGGTCCATGCCTCGCTCCCATGTAGCAGCGTACTGATGATGCAGGCTCGACAGACACAGTTTGGTTTTCTCCGTTAGCTTAGTGGTTTGCCAGACCCGTTAATTTAGTTTAGCCATTGTGGCAGATGCCTTGCAAATTCTGTTTATTTCATCCTCTGAGACTTTGGACCCCAAGTAGGTGAAGCCTGAACCTCCAAGTTTTCATTGTCGACATTGATGGTAGGAGGAGGTGTGCCTTAGGTCATGATGTTTGACTTTTTCAAGCTGATTTGCAGACCAAATTCCTTGCAGCCGTTGGAGTAGCTTGACACGAGTTGTTGCAAACCAGTTTCTTTGTGTCCTGTCATTGCAGCATCATCCGCAAAGAGTAGCTCACGAATTAGGATATCTGTCATTTTGGTTTTGGCTCTGAGGCAAAAAGCAATGTTGAAAAGTCCTCCATCAGCTCTGGTGTGTAACCAGATTCCATCACTGCAATCCTTGAATGTTTATTGAAACAGTACAGAGAAGAATATTGCAAACAGTGTTGGTGCGAGTACACAATGTTGTTTAACTCTGCTGCTGACTGGAAGGCTTCTAACGTAGCTCCATGGAACTGAACTGCACTGTACCCTGCATATTTTCATGGAACTGTCTGAGGATGGCATGTAGATGTGATTGACAGCTGATTTTTTTCAGGATTTGGAATAGCCCCTTGCAACCAATGTTCCCTCCCTTTAAACTGCATGGATGCGTGGCCGCACAGAAATATGTGACAGAAACCGCGAGGCAGTTTAGAGATACAGCACTGCAAATTTTGTAAAATATTGAACAACAAATTGATGTGCAACTTTGCACACGAGTGAGTATTATTACTAATATACTCTGCTCATGAAACAACAAACCTTAGTCCTTAGACTTAGTGATAGTGGACTCAGAATTATGATACTAAGGGCAAGGGAACATTGGTTGCAACTGACTAAATCACAAGCTTTTGTAAGATCCACAAAGGCAATGTATAGTGGCATCTGCTGCTCTCTGCATGTTTCCTGGAGCTGCCGTAAGGAGAATACCACGTCTATGTAGACCGACCAGCCCGGAAACCGCACTGAGATTCTGGATAAACACGGGAGGCTAAACTTAAACTCTGTAAATTGTAAACTGTAATCGTTTTAAGTTTTAAGTAACCAATTGGTACTTAGTTATAATTTAATTGTCAGTAAACATACTTACTCGTGTTCTTTCATATCCATTTCAATCTCTGACATTCTGGAGGCTAGCATTCGTTGTTGTTGTCTCAGTTCATTAAATCCGGCAATTAATTGCTCTTTAGGAAGATTTTTCGCATTTGTTCCCGACGTCGCCATGCTTTTAGATTTAACAAAAACTTTATTAAAATTTCAATATATACAGAATAATACATTTATCGGTGAACTGTTTTTTCTCCGAATGGATCATTTATAATACAAGTTATAAAAATAGAAATTATATTTTTTAATTCAAATTGAAATGTGATATTTTATTTAATAAATGACTTTTTGTTTTTAGATTATAACGTGTTAACATTTTTTGATTTGTATTCTGAGTTACAACGTTACATTTTTTAGAGAAATCTGAGCGTCAAAATGGCGATTCCTTAAATGAAAGGACACAAATCGCTTTATGCCCAGCCATAATGGTTACTATTATTTATTCGCTTATTACAATTAAAAGTTAATGAAAATATTTTCAAAAGGGTATGGATTTCCAAGCCAAAGTATATCAGAGGTAAACAATTTTTAAAAATTGTCAACATTATCAAAATCTATCCAAAATTCAAAATAGTTTTAAAATTTTCTGAAAATTAAATTTTAAATATTTAAATAGGCCTAGTGACTAGTGATAGTGCAAGTACTCTAAGTCTAAATTCTATTACTGTTATTATTATAATTGACAGAACTGCATATTTCAACTTGTTTTTACATATTATATATTAATTATTTAGAGTAATAATATCTGATCACATGTCACATGACATGACAATATTTTACTAAACGGAGTGTCTACTGCTACGACAAAGTAACGGCAGACAACCCACGCGGATGTGGCTGGTGCTACGACATGTCGTAACGCCAGCAACATCCGACCGGGTTGTCTGCCGTTACGACAAGTTACGACATGTCGTAAACAATTTTCTGTATTTTCAAATATGCTATTACTAATACTTAAATACTAAACCATGTTTCTCATAATGAAATATCATGATCACTAGATAAGCTTATTAATGAATTTTAAAGGTTTAAAAGAAAATCTAGATTGAGCCATTAAATGAAAAACATTTATAATTTAAAAAAATTACTCTTTCTCATCAGCTTCGCTAGATCAAGTGACAAGCCGGTTGCCTCGCAATGATATGACACTAGGATCGAATCCCGCCGCCGTCATGTTTTTTTTGTTTTTTTTAAATTTCATAATTTTTTATTTTTTTAAACAAAAACATCATAATGAGTATGCTAATAATTTTTGTTATTATTCTGAAAAGCAGATATGTTGACTAATTCTGTTAAAATAAAAAATATTTAGATTTTAGACTAGTCGTAACACTAGCCAATCCACATATGCTTGGCTAGAGTTACGACAACCGGTCAGGTCGTCTGCTGCTACGACAGTCGTAAAAATGTGTTATGTGCTTACTTACAGTTACGACTAAAACTGTATTTAATTATGCTAATATTATTTTTTTTTCTTTTTGATTCGCGAGTTGACAGTCAGTC
>MUZC01004804.1:434194-445237 GCA_002072015.1 Radix auricularia | reverse complement strand
GCGGGCCCAGCAAACATTCTTAGTGTGTATGCCCCAACACTCTATTCAACTCCGGAAGAGAAGGACCAGTTCTATGGAGCGTTAGACCAGGCAATAGCCAGCATCCACAAAGACGAGGCAATCTATCTCCTAGGAGATTTCAATGCTAGAGTGGGGAGCGACCACGAAGCCTGGCCCACCTGCCTTGGACTATTTGGAAGAGGAAAGTTAAATGAAAATGGACAAAGGCTTCTGGAATTGTGCTGCTCACGAGGCTTGTGTGTGACCAACACTTTCTTCAAGTGCAAGGATATACATCAAGTATCTTGGAGACACCCTCGATCCCACCAATGGCACCAGCTGGACCTCATTATCACCAGGCGTGCACAACTAGCTAGCGTCCTACTCACTCGCAGCTATCACAGTGCCGACTGTGACACGGATCATTCCCTTGTCGCCAGCAAAGTACGAATAATGAGGAAAAACTCGTACCACACAAAGAAAAAGGGAAGTCCACGCATCAATACCTCCTGCATGAAAGACCCTGCGATAGCGCAGCTGTTCAAAGACAAGGTGAAGGAAAGTCTCTCAAAGATGTCCCCATGCGTCACCATTGACTCCAAATGGACGCAACTGAGAGACACAATCTATACATCCGCAATACAAGCCTTTGGCAAAAAATCTCACAAAAACACGGACTGGTTTGATGAACATTGGGACGAGATGAAACCCGTCACTGAAGCAAAAAGGAAAGCTCTTATGGCTTACAAGGAAAAGCCTACACCTGACAATTTGCATGCTTTAAAAACAGCTAAGTCACTTGCCCAAAAGGTTGCACGTAAATGTGTCAATACCTACTGGCTTAAGCTCTGTTCCAGTATACAATCAGCTGCAGACATGGGCAATGCAAAAGTCATGTACGAAAACATCAAAAAGGCAACGGGCCCCTTGACGTCAAAAGCTGCTCCCCTAAAGTCCAAAAATGGAGAAATTATTCAAGACCAGGCAGCACAGCTAAAACGGTGGGTTGAGCATTATCTGGAATTGTATTCAACAGTTACCACAGTCTCCAGCACCGCTCTAGATGACATCCCAGATATGCCACTCATGGAAGAACTTGATGTCGTGCCCACACAGGAAGAGCTGAGCAAAGCAATTGACAGTCTAGCTTGTGGAAAAGCGCCTGGGAATGATGGAATACCACCAGAGGTTCTAAAGAGTGGCAAGACAGCTTTACTCCAACCATTGCACGAGATTCTGTCCCTCTGCTGGGAACAGGGCTACATCCCCCAAGACCTAAAGGATGCAAATATAGTGACACTATATAAAAACAAAGGTGATAGGAGTGATTGCAATAATTATCGCGGCATTTCACTCCTTAGTATTGTAGGAAAGACCTTTGCCCGCGTTATACTAAAACGTTTACAAAGCCTAGCATCCCGCGTCTATCCAGAATCTCAGTGTGGTTTCCGGTCCGGTCGGTCTACCATAGACATGGTGTTCTCCATACGACAGCTCCAGGAAAAATGCAGAGAGCAGCAGATGCCACTATACATTGCATTTGTGGACCTTACAAAAGCCTTCGACTTAGTCAGTCGCAACGGGCTATTCCAAATACTGGCAAAAATTGGATGTCCCCCTCACCTACTTGCCATCATCAGACAGTTCCATGAAAATATGCTTGGCACAGTACAGTTCGATGGAGCTAAGTCAGAGGCCTTCCCTGTCAGCAGCGGAGTTAAACAAGGTTGTGTACTCGCACCAACACTCTTCGCAATATTCTTCTCTGTACTTCTTCGATACGCATTCAAGGATAGCAGTGAGGGAATCTGGTTACATACCAGAGCTGATGGAGGACTTTTCAACACTGCCCGCCTCCGAGCCAAGACCAAAACGACGGATGTCCTAATTCGAGAGCTACTATTTGCGGATGATGCGGCACTAACAGCACATACAGAATCTGGTTTGCAACAACTCGTGTCAAGCTTCTCCAATGCCTGCAAAGAATTTGGTCTGCAAATCAGCTTGAAAAAGACAAACATCATGGCCCAAGACACTCGACCTCCTCCTACCATAAATATCGATAATGAAAACTTGGAGGTTGTGGACAGCTTCACCTACTTGGGATCCAAGGTCTCCAATACACTGTCCATTGAAGAAGAAATAAACAGCAGAATTGGCAAGGCAGCTGCAACAATGGCTAAACTAAATAAGCGGGTCTGGCAAAACACCAAGCTAACGGAGAAAACCAAACTGTGCGTCTATCGAGCCTGTGTCATCAGTACACTACTATATGGGAGCGAGACATGGACCACTTATACATCACAAGAGCGTAAGCTTAACAGCTTCCATTTGAGATGCTTGCGCCGCATCCTTGGTATTAAATGGCAAGACAAAGTGCCTAATAGTGAGGTCCTAACGCGTGCCAATACCCAAAGCATGTTCTCAATTCTTAGTGAAAGACGCCTGAGGTGGCTAGGACATGTCAAAAGAATGAGCCCCGGCCGCATCCCGAAGGACCTCCTATATGGTGAACTTGCTTCAGGAAAGAGGAAAACAGGTCGCCCACGCTTGCGATTTAAAGATGTCTGTCAAAGGGACATGAAAGCAGCCAAAATACTTACAAGTGACTGGGAGTGTAAGGCAGAAGACCGATCTACGTGGCGCACAGTTGTCAAAGAGGGCGTCATAGTAGCCGAGGAGCGAAGAATGGAGGAGGCTGCAGACAGAAGAGCTAGGAGAAAGGCCAAAACATTTGGAAGCACAGAACTCGTGTGTAAAAACTGTGGCAAAGACTGTCACTCAAGGATAGGACTGCACAGCCACTCGAGAAAATGCAACCCAACCCAACGGTGATGCACCATCGTCTCGCGAGACGGAAGGATGCCGAAAAAAAAAAAAAAAAATCATAATAACCACATTGATGAATGCAAGTTACACACAAAGTACGTTAATCACTAAAAGAAATGTTGTTTCATTAATGTTGTAAATAAATTTTGAAAAGATGCGTCTTGAAGGACTTGGTAGTTGGATTACTACGGATGTTTTAAGGTAGAGAATTCCATTGTTTAAATATATAGATTAATCCCAAGCAAGTAATTGTATTTTATTCAAGTAATTGAGCAACCTTTATTTTCTAGATAAGTAAGTACAAAAAATAAGAGGAGATGTATAATAAATATATGAACCTTTTAAGATAAATCTCTCAGTAAAGCATTATAAGTCTTTTAAAGAAACTTTTTAAAAAAATCATCATTAACCTAAAGATAAAAAAGTCAGAAAATGTTTCTTAAATTCATCCAAGACAAATGATGTACATCATTTAATTTTAAATAACATATTTTCTTATTTTTAAATTACAACTTCTTGAAAGTGCATTCTTAAAAAAGGGCTTAAGAAATTAACAATTAATTTCTCGATTAATAGTTAAATTTTTTTTAACCATTTGAATTTTTTTAAAGATTAATCAACCTCCACTTATAAATGCACTGGAAGGCAAATTGTTTATTAATCAATAAAATAGCAAAAAAATTAAAGAAAATGGTGTAAATTTTTTTCCATTAATTTATAAAAATTTAATTTTTAATAATATTTTTTTTAATGTACAAACGTTTTCACTTTAAATAAAAGATCTTTAAAGTGTAAACTTTAAAATAAACTATTTTATATGGAAAATGCTTTAAGAAATGAATTTTTTTTGTGCATAATTAACAATAAGATAATTTAAATTCATTGAAATTATGTTGATTTAAATATATCTCCTAACAGTATTATATTTTTTAATTAAATACTTAAATTATGGGTGTTTTAAAAAATGCCCTGAAAGGGCACAAAATGTGAAGAAAAACTACATATTGAAAAAGTGATTATGAGGTCTTAGAAAAAATTCATAACTTTTGAACCATTTGGGATAAAAAGATGATCTTTACGTTTTTGTTAATCTATTATATTTTAAAATTTAATTTGAAATTTTCATCCCAGTGCCTAAACTTTAATGCTCTATTTAACTTATTTTTATTGCTAACCATGTCGTATTAAAAATTTATACTGATTTTAAAAATATTTTTATAGTTAAATATTAAGTTAAACTAAAACTTTAAATATGATAATTACAAATCCTGATTCTTTTTAAAAAATATTTTTTATTACAAAAATAACAATAATTGTAATTGCGATAAGTTTTCAAATATATTTTTTTTACAACTCATTGGACTTTTACGTAACATGCCTTGAAATAACACTTGAGAAATGAGACTTAGCAATATTTTCCATTGTTAATATGCAGTTTTTTCCATTGTGTGCATAACAAAATTTAGTATAGAATATTGTTATTTTAAAATGTCTTTCAGACAGGGGAAATAACTCAATAAAACAAAAAATTTCACTTGTCTGTTTGTAACTTCCCTTGAAATTTCAGTTTATTGAAGTTCTTCTTCTTCGTTCTCAATATTGAATATTGAGTTTTGCGTGCCACGAGTTTTGCGCCAATTGGCCCGTGGTCTCCGACTTCAGCCTGCTGTATTTTCTGGATTTGCTTCCATAGCCTTTGGTCAGCCAAGACCATCTGCAAGGCATCAGTTGTTTTTTGGCAGGTGATGCAGCGTTCACATGCCACGGCTAAGGGTTCCACGCATTGCCCCTCCGCTTTTCACCCATTTGGAGCTGGGTGGGACTCGGGGACGCCCTAGGCCCCGGGAACAAGTCCATGGCTTCCCATGGATTCGAACTCGTGACCATCGGAACGACAGTCGAGCGCACTTGCCACTCGACCACAGCGGTCCCCAGTTCAATGAAGTCATACATCTTTATTTTTAGCTTTCATCAAAATTATCAATTAATTAATCCGTCATTTTTCAAAAGTTAACGGTTAAATTTAAATTAATCGATAACAGACCTAGTTTTAAACTATTGACTGTTCAAAATGTTGATAAAAGTTATGTTATTGAGAGAAATAGTTTGCCTACCATGCAATGTTCACTCTAAGTCTAAGATTTTTTGGTCCTTTTGCAAAGTTAAACCAAGTTTCTAACACTTTTCTTACATATCACCTGAAAACCAAACATCCACTGCAGTTGCAGAAACTTCAGCTAAGACAATCTAAAGCAATGTGAATGATTGTTCAGCTCAGCTGGTTATATTGTCAATTAGACCCGCTCATCACTTGAACCAAATAATGTCAATAATTTGGTCTTTTTGCATAATTGGTTAAAAGATGTCATATAAAGAAGACATTCCAGTGTTATTTTGATTTTCAACAAGTAGGTTTAATTAATTGTTAATTTTTCAAAAGTTAACAATTAAATTTAAATTAATCGTTAATAGCCCTTCTATAAAATAGTTATAATCTTTGCTCTTGAAAATGTTATTTTACTGGTAATTATATATAGAATATATATGACACAGCTTAACTTTCTTTAAACAGGCCATATACAGCCCAGAAAGAGTAAAAGAATCTCAAAAAAGAGAGCCTTTAGAAGAGAGGTTTTTGAAAGACAATACATCTTTTAAGATAGATATTCCTGGCTTTAACAGAATTAATAGGTTCAAAAAGCAGAAAGAAGATGACAACTTTAAAAGTAGTGGTATCAGTGACTTTGATGAGAGCTTGCCAGATAATGATAAATCTACACCACTCAGGTAAACAACAGTGAATTGAGTGATTTATCTTCAGTTGCTTAGATTGTAATAGCTCATCATATTTTAAAGTTTACTGAAATTTTATTCAGCAGAAATTGATATTTCTTATTAAAAAACATTTTAACAATAACTAAAAATATCAACCTCAGATTAACACCCTTTGTTTGAATAAACATCTGCCAAACAAGTTACCATGAAATAAATAGGTAAAGATTTCAATATACATCATTCGTAAAGACAAAACCAATTTTAAAAAAATCAACTAATTATATTCTAAATAATACTGAAAGAAAACAATGGCCTTTAAAGTTAATTTTTTAAATTTTATTCCAGCATTACAAAAAATGAAACCCAGCTCACATCAGCATCAGATGACATTGGAAGAGGTAATACTAATACTAACAACAACATTTCGGATATTGTCAAGGAGCTGGAGTGTCTTAGGAATAATCATCGGTTAACTAAACAAAGTGAAGAATTCAATGAGAAAGTAATAAAAACTCAATCAGCTGATTCAGTTTTGCAAAGGTTTGTATCAGTATATTTTCTTTTATTTCATAAATGCAATGTGTAATTGTAATAATTTTTTTAAATAAACATCAAATGACTTTCATATTAATTTAAAACAAAATTTTATCATGATAAACTCAGAGGTTTCGAAAAAAAAAATTATTTAAAGGTTGAGTGAATTATTTGAATACTTCTAGGTATATTGAAAGATTCCGAAACTCTCCTCCAAAACCAAGAGAAGAAAGACTTAAGGAAAGAGAGGTGACCAGTCAAGACTTTTGGTGGCTAGCGTCATCACCTGGGAGTAGCACAAGCATGGCAGAAGGCAGTCAAGGACATTCAAGACAAAAGCATTATGTCCACTCCGAATACAAAATGGGACCAAAGGTATGTCAACTAACTTAAAAAATTATATATTTATTATATATACCACATTATAAAAAAATAATATCTTAGTTTGCAACTAAAAAATTGTTTTGACTTTAAAAAATATACCTAATCATTCAAAATCAAACAAATTTAAATTTTTAGAACTTTCTACCCCCAACTAGGGCTGTCAATATTGTTGAAAAAAGCTGCCCGGGTACCCATCCTAATATTGAACGGGTACCTGGGTTAACCGTTCAATATGCCTCAAAATTTTTGCCGTCATGCACGCTATTTGCCTTATACATCTTTGTTTATTATGGTAATGCTAATTTAGTTGTAATGAATTAGCGATTAATTGTTTTCTTTGGAGGGGGGGGGGGGTTTCTAGTTCATAGCTGACAACTGTTGTAATTAATCAAACTTTTCTAGACTTTCCCCTTCTGAGTGGAACAATCCCCCAGCATTTATTTTTGTTATTACTGTGAAAATCATTCAAACTGAAATAGAGGGTGGGGGTGGGTAGGTAAACAACATTGGCTCGTATATGCCTAAGCCAATATCATTTCCTGCCCTTCCTAATTGTCCACAATTGCTGTGTCTTTCCTTATTTAAACAATTCAAAGGACCAAAAACTCTGTTACATGATTTTTGTTTCATGTTCATGGGTATCTGAGTGCAATTTTACTCCAACGGGTAATTGCTCGGCAACGGGTACTCTGGTTCCCTGGTACCCGTTGACAGGCCTACCCCCACCCATTTTTTCACTACCTTGAAAAGAAACGCATTATTTCATTATTATTCTAAAGATGGACTGTTATAAGTTGCAGGCTTATTTTTTTTTTATTAGTAGCAATTCGAAAATACTCTTATACTAGTGCTGTAAAAATTTTAAGCTTCTATTGTTTATTTCATCATATAATCATTTAAAATTAGTTAAATCAACAATGTGCATTCAGTCACTTTTCAGAATTAACCAGTTACTGAACTATATTTATTTTCTCTTTATATTAAAGCGTCCCTCATGTTTAGACATGAGTAGAGTAAGAATTTTAAATAATATGTAATATTTTCATACATTATTGTATATTTAGCTAACCAGAGAAGCATTGTTAGCCATAGATGAAGAGACCTTACAGTTACAAAGGAAGGCAGACAAACTTTTATCACAAAGGTAATTTAAATTCAGGCATAATCCTTTCAATATTTTTCCATCTAATACTAATACATTAATCCTGGAACTGTCTGCCCCATCCTCAAAGCTACTGATCTGTGATGTTTTAAGGCTGCACTTCTTCATTGGTCAAATGGAATAGGTGGCCAATTAAAGAAGTAATGGATAAAATTCATTAATTAAAAAAATATAATAGAATCAGCATATCAGTGAATTTCATTTGTAATTATAATGTTGAGGGCTAAACACATGCTGCTGCTTTATTTATCTTTTGTTCAAGAAAGGACATTTCCCCAGTTAGCACAAGCATGAATAACATTGTCTCACCCCATTCCTATAAAATCTGCTGTTGTTGATCATTATGCCTTTACGTATTCATTACGAGTTCTGATGAATTCCATGTATATCAATATTTCAGATATAGGTCACATGTGGAGCTATTTTCTGATTTTAGTAGTTTTCACACTCAATTTAACTCAAATCAGTAAATGTATCATTTTAGAGCATTCACATTATGCATTTAACTATATTCAAATTGGTTACTTGTTTCTTGTTTTATTGTATTCTAGTGAATTAAGTTTAACATCGTCTGGTCCAATTGTGAGCACTGAAGGTCTAGGGTCATCTGCTTCAGTGAGTGACCTAAGTACCATAGAAAGTCAACCAGCTTATAAACCAGCCTTTGTTAGAGACCAAGGTAAGATTAATTTGGAAAATAGGTTTGAAGTGTGTGTTATTAAATTTATTTATTTGAAATCAGTTCTGATTCTAGGAGCAAATTTTGTTTTGTCTTTTATATAGAGCATATGGTAACTCAAAGATTTTCACTTATGGTAAAAATTAGTGTTTAAACCTTTAAAAATCCCTTATTTGAAGATTTATCATAGATATTTTCAGTTAAACTAATTTCTATATACATATCTCCAAAGTATAGTCAAAGCAACTTGCAACGGTTACTGATTGTATGTGTACAATATGTCAGATATCTTTCTGTCAGGGTTTGAATTATCTATAAGTTTTTCTCAAATATCAAGTTGTCACTAGAAGGCTGCTAAACCTACCAAAGCTCAGCACACTTTTTTAAAGATATAAAATTGTAATTAATAAATAAAACCATATCATTTTAAAAAATGTATTTATTGTCAGGTATCATTGTTTAGGGTTGCAGGTCCGAGGCTCACACACCAACTGGCGTACAGTAATTGAACTCAAGTCCTTTTACTAAAACAATCTTTATTGTCACGAGTATCCCCTTGTCACATTATATGTACAACTGTATCAAGCGCTACCAGATCTCATGCCTTCAGTCCAACCCACCGACCAAGAGCATTTCACGTCCTCTCCGTTCCCTTGCCTTTCTCTAACCTGCCTCTCCTACGCACACCTCAACTTTCTGTGTCAATTCTACTTCTGTGCTCCATGCACATTAACTTCGACTTGTCTTCTCCCCACCGATTCACACCCGAGTTATCCCCCCGTGGGCCTGGACTGACCTTGCACGGACCCTGATCCACGCCCCCATATGATTCTCGCTCACAAAACATCAACAACGTGAGCTTGTGACCAGGCAGAATATAATCTTAACAAACAGTGATTCTCATAACCCTGACATTTATGATTTGATGTTCTTTTTCTAAAACTCATTTTCTTAAAGGTGATTGTTATAATTTAACTTGCTGGAATTGACACTGTAACTACAATATTATTTAATAGTGGTGAAGCATTTTTTAAAACTAAAATTATTTGTTAAACCAATACTACTTAGGACCCTATATTTGGTCATCATCAAGGGCAGTAGCTAGAAGAGATGAGCATTCTCCCACTGATAACATCAGACAACACAGTACTCCAGCGGATGACATCTTAGTACGCTGGCGTCTTAATAGGAAAATGGAGAAAACTAGACTAGAGACACCTGCACAGGGACGTAACATAGTCACCCAAAGTGTAAGTATTTAGCTTTCTATGATTCTCCTTTAACTCTTAAAGTCATAATGCGTCTCTTCCCGCTATCCGTAAAGCGTCGTAATGCGTCCCTAGATACCACTCTCGTTAGAAATGAGATCTCGGAAAGTAAAAACTCTTCAATGCTTGAAAAATGATGCTTCTGGCAATGGCGGCCGTTGCCCGCGCTAGTGTTATCGCTTGATTCGCGATGTTTTTTTTTAGTTTTTAACGTTTTTTTTTTCGAAGATACGTTTTCGCTATACTTTATTACTAAAATAATAGTACAGGTAAATATTGTTTTAAACTCAGTACGGTCTTTTGGATGCGTAAAATAACCATTCTTAGCCTAAAAAAAAAGAAGTCAGTATGACAATAATATTATAACTGGATTTTGCGCAAATTTTTTAATTTCATAACCGGTTGATCGTAATACGGGAAATCCTTATGGGACTGAGGCGGAAGTTTATTGCAAACCCTTCTGAGACTTTAAGAGTTAACCCGTGAACCTGAAACATTTTTAACATTTGCAAAAGTCAATCCAGCAGATGCAAGAGAATATATATTTTTTAAATGCCTTTTTTAAAACTGGCTTGTCTGGGTGGAACTTTGAAAAAGAATTTCCATACACTTTCCAATGTTTGATTCGCTTGAAATTTTCATACTTATAAATGTATGAAAAGAGTAGGTGTTAGAGAACTTATTTTTTAACTCTCCAGGCATCTCTATCCTGGGCCAACTTCTCCAGGGTCTTCCAGTCATGGCCAATTCTCTTAATGTCTGCCTCCGATTTTTTGGCGTCAGTGGTTCTTGGACAGCCTCTTTTACACTTACCCTGGGTTCCATTTCAGGGCTTGTCTTGTTGTATTAGAAGCAGGTTTTCTTAGTGTATGACCAATCCACCTCCATCACTTTTAGAGTATAGGGGCCGTCCATAAATGACGTCACACGATTTTGGCCGATTTTTTACCCCCTCCCCCCCTACGTCACGTGTCGTCACAAAATCGTCGACCCCCCCTCAAAAAGTACGTCACAAAACTTTGACACCCCCCCTAAAAAATAAATAACAAATAAAAAAAATAAATTTAAAAAATTTCTATTTTAAAAAATAAGAATGTTTCAAATCACTTTTTTGTCATTTAAGTATTTATTTAGTGTAGGTCTACATTGTATTATCGTAGCATGAGTGAAGCTATGTAAAAGATATTAAATAAATTGTACGCCAGTGATTCTCAAACTTTTTTGTATCAGACGACCGGCAAGAATTTTTCCATTTCAACAGGTACCATTGCATTCTTTTCCCGTTTTGACATGATTTTCTCTGTACTTATTTGATAGCATAATGAGCCCCTACACAGCTTAAAGCCCTATAAGATTAAGTATGAATTCGGCTTGTTTTATATTTTACATTTTAAAAAAATGTTTAGTTGCCA
>MUZC01004804.1:407177-434053 GCA_002072015.1 Radix auricularia | reverse complement strand
CGCTGGAAGAGGAAAATGGCTCATTCTGTATGAACCCCACATTTGTGCAGGAAATTAGGGTGTCATCTTGTGCGTCGCAAAATACAGTAATTCTTGCACATTGAGGACTGAAATACTATGACATTATTAAAATATCCAACATTATCATAACTTTTAACTCCGAAGCTTTTTTTTTTTTTTTTTTTCTCTCTTTTCTTTTTTTTTCAATTCTTTCTTCTTCAGGATTTCACGTACGTCACACAACAGTTGTAAAAATAATGTCACCAATAAATTATCTCATTTGGGGTAAAAAGGGAACTCTTGGTGGTAATGCTCAATCATTGTGGGCATAGAAAATTTGCTAGAATCCGATACTTTTGGGTTAACAGTAAAGTTAATATAAACTTTTATAATTTTTATATTTAGGTATCCTATTGAACCGGTCCGTTATGTCAAACCATTTAACTTTTTTAACCGGCCTTCAAACAAAAAAAAACAAACAAAAAACAAAAAAAAACACGACATTTTTTAACATCCTTAGATTACATTTTATTTTAATGCATTCAAATTAAGCATTGACTATAAATCATTACTTGTAACTTCTTTTCTTTGTTTATAAAAAAAAAAGTAGGGCTGTTATCGATTAAATTAAATTTAATCGTTAACTTTTGAAAAATTACCGATTAATTAATCGATAATTTTGTTGAAGCTAAAAATAAAGATGTATGACGTCATTAAACTGAAAAATTGTTTTTAAAACGCAGTTTGCAATAATAATAAAAAAAACAAGTTAAACAACGTATTAAAGTTTAGGCACTTTAAAATATAAAAGAAATACAGTTGATAATTAACAAGAACATAAAGATCATCTTTTTATCCCAAGTGGTTCAAAAGTTATGATTTTTTTCTTAGACCTCATAATTACTTTTTTCCCTATGTTGTTTTTCTTCACATTTTGTGCCCTTTTAGGGTTTTTTTTTGTTTTTTTTTTTTTAAATTTCAATAACATAAGTATTTAATTTAATTTTAAAAATATAATAATGTTAGGAGATATTTAAATATAAGTAGTTCAATACTAAATGTATGAATTTAAATTTTATTATTGTTAAATAATTAAAAACAATGTATTTTTTATAGCATTGTCCTTATAAAACAGGTTAATTTAAAATTTAAATGTGTTCTATTTTGCTAACGGAGAAGTTTGTACGTAAAAAAAAGGATAAAATAAAAACGATTATTAATTATTTATTAATAAATCGAATTTAAAAAAAACAAACATTTCTTTTATTTAATCACTATTTTATCGATTAAAATAATTTTAATCGATAAAATAATTTACCGATTAATCGAGAAATTAATCGATAATTTCCGCAGCCCTAAAAAAAGTAATTTTAAAATAATACTTTTTTAAAATAACATCTGGGGTCAAATGTGAATTTTTGGGGGTAATGCAGACTCATTTGGGGATATAACATCCACTAGATATATTCAAATACGTCATGTGTACGTGTGCGCTTGGTAACATATGCCCACTAATGAACCGGTTCCTTCCAGAAAATGCATTTGTTAAATTTGTTATCTATGTAGATTTCTTATTTACGTACTATACGAAGACATCTAAATCCAACCTATTTTCATTTATATTGACAAAAGTGACAATAATCTTAATCAACATGACTTGACTGTATCAAGTCTCCTTAAAATTTCTGTCAAATTTAAAATTAATGCCTTAAAAACTGAGTTCAGAAGAAAGTTGATTTGTGTTCCTCTCGAATTGCGATGTCGAGAATTTGATGCATTTAATGAAGTTAGTGAATACTTTTGACTAATTTTAAATGGACACATTTATTATTATGTTTAGAAAGGCCAGAGGCGTTTGACCAAAACCAATCGAAAAACTATATCAAACTTAAAACTTTTATTATAGTATCAAATAGATTCCCCTCCCCCAACCCACCCCCAAATGGATATTCGGTGTCGTTTTGACTTAAACTATCAACATATAATACTAATCAGATCTTTTTAGACACTAGCCATGTTTTTATAAAACTCACCAATAGCAGTTTCGGGGGGGGGGGGGGAATAACCGGGAAAAAAAAAAGTTCCCAGACTCCTGCCGCGAGTGAACCAACGAAACTGCGGTTACATCCCAAAAGCTTTGATCGCAACATCAAACGATGCAGGGTTACAATTTCATATGTTCTCTTGTCGGATCTCAAACTTAAGGATTATAATTAGATTTAATTTTCGTGTCTTGTTAACTTACGCCAACCGGCGTCTGATAGCCTATCGACCGGCACTTTGAGAAGCACTGAATTTTTTTTTAAAAAGTCATTTAATAAATTTTAAGTGACCAAATATTTCAGTGGAAGTTTTATTTAAAATTACCCTTTTGATGTGACGTCACATTTCTTCAACCCCCTCCCTCCCCCACGTCACGCATCGTCACAAAAGTGTGACCCCCCTCCCCCCTAGGTGCGTGACGTCATTTATGGACGGCCCCATATTACCCACTCACATTTTGGATAGTGTCATTGGTACTATTTATAGATGATCAGATGTAAGTCTAAAGAACGGATTTGACTCCACTTTTATGGTCAGTTTAAAAGTGATCATGAATTATTAAAAATCATTTTATCATAGGATTTACAAAACAATTTAAAGTGTTAAAAATATTTTTTTTAGAAATAATAATCTCTCAAATTAGTGATGTTTAGTTTCAGTTGCTTATTAAACTTACTATTCATTATTATGTTCTCCCTGAGAAATCTTGATCTGTAACGAGTTAGGCAGCAGTTATAAATAAACTAGGGCTGTTATCGATTAAATTAAATTTAATCGTTAACTTTTGAAAAATTACCGATTAATTAATCGATAATTTTGTTAAGCTAAAAATACAGATGAATGACGTCATTAAACTGAAAATTTCAAGGGAAGTAATAAAAACAGTCAATTGGTATTTACATTAAATTATTTTTAAAACAGCACTGAAAACAAGTTAAATAACTTATTAAAATAAGGCACTTGAATGAAAATTTAAAATTAATTTTATAAATATTAAAGTAATACAGCTGTATAGAAATTGTTTGATGATTAGTAAAAACATAAAGATCATCTTTTTATCCCAAGTGGTTCGAAAGCTATGAGTTTTTTCTAAGACCTCATAATCTCTTTTTTCACTATTTCGTTTTCCTTCATATTTTGTGCCCTTTTATTGCATTTTTTAAAATGCCCATAACCTAAGTATTTAATTTAATTAAATTTAAAACACGTACTTTTGTTTAGGGGACATATTGAAAAATAAGTAGTTCAATATAATGTCAACGAATTTAAATTTTGTTATTGTTAAATAGTTAAAAACAATGTTTTTTTATATCATTGTCCTTATAAAACAGGTTATTTTAAAGTATACTCACTTTGAATTCTCGTAACGGAGAAGTTTGTACGTAAAAAAATAATGATAAAATAAAAACTATTATTTATTTATAAAAAAAACATTTTTCTATTTTTAATCACTATTTTATCGATTAAAATAATTTTAATCGATAAAATAATTTACCGATTAATCGAGAAATTAATCGGTAATTTCCGCAGCCCTAAAATAAACATGTACTAGAAAATAAAATATAAAGAAAACATTGCAAAATTCCATACACCAACTCCTGAAATCTTATTTCCTCAACTTTCTTAAGGCAGATATGTAACCATTGCTCTTTTTAGATTATAAATGGAAGTAGTGGGAATTCTCTACTAGTTCTTAGATTTTTAAAATTTGATTTCTTTTCAAATATACCATGGACCAGTGATGGTTAACCTATGCCACGAGTGCCACAGACAGCATGCAGACCCTCATCAGCAGGCACGCAACTAAAATATTACTTCCTTAAATCACACCACTTTGCTGGGGCTTTGTGTTGGTATTTCGTTATAAATAAATAGGTTTTAATTGAATTTTGGGCAGGCGGCCCCAAAAATGTACGCCATCATGGCCTTAGACTTACCCTTAGAGTTACAGGCTTATCACTTTGGTACTGACGTTCCGAAGTCCTCCCCATTTATTTTATTGCACAAGCTGCAGGTTATTGTTTATCACTTCCATTTCCTGGTACAACCTTTCCCGAAATCTCAGATTGGTAGCCAAAACATTATTGTAGACTTTTAAACCATTTTAAAATGTTGTATTTTGGAAAAGATATTTTGTTTAAGTTGTATAACCTTTTTAAAAGTTTAAAGAGATTAATTATGACGAATACATGCGTCCAATTTAAAATGAGTAAACCTTAGCATACACAGCAAAGGAATTATCAAGTGATGTAACCCACATAGAAGATTACTCATACATAGGAGTGATGTGTTGACCAATAGAACTGCCCCACTGCTATCTTGTTAAATTAAAAATATCTCTGGAACTTCCAGAAATAAAGTAATTCAAATACTTCATTTTAATTAATTTTCTGAACGGGTAGGAGGTTTTGGCATATGCATTGCAAATCACAAATATTCCAGTAGAAACAGTTCAACTATGTTAAAAAACTCAGGTAGAAAAATGGAATGCTCAAGAATTTTTTTAAATAACACATGGCTTAAGGAGTTTGAGGTAAACATATTGGCCAGTGAGCTCATAATCCATACATTTTTAGCTCCTCATTTAAAATATATTAACAGAACATTGATCCAAGACTTGAAGAGTTCCGCAAGAAACTTCTAACCCAGAGAGCCTTGGTGACTTCAGAAGATATCCAGTATGAGAGGCAGAGAATGGCCATGCTATTGGATGATGAGGATAAAGAAATAAATAAAAAGGTTATTATTAACTTTTTGATAAATTTTAAAATAAATTTTGTCTTAATAAACTGAATAAAATTGGAAACAGCCAACAACTTAATTTTTTGGATATGAATTATTAATCTGTCAATGACGAAGTTTATATTTACTGCTTTATACTTTATATACACTTTTTAAAAACAAATGACATATCTGTTTCAGGAAGTTCAAATAAAAGAAGTTGCTGAGCCTGCAATAGATCCTATTTTGGTCAGAATGAGCAAAATTACTAGCAATGGAGATATTATTGCCAAGTCATCTCCTCAAATTGATCCTCAATCTCTCAACAATAATCTGTGTGCAGATACAAATTTTAACAATGCCAGTCCTCTAGAAAATCTGACTGATCAAACACATGACCGAGGACTAAACATAAACAACACTGCATCTTCTGGCAGACTTATGAAAGGCAATACAAATCCTGATCGTGAAATTGATAAAAAGGTTTCTGTGGATTATTTTGCAACTCAAGAGGTTTGCAATCCAGCAAGTGCAGTGTATGCTCTTGGACCTAGTGAAAAATCTGACCATGGGTTAATTTCAGATGACGGAGATACTTTAGTGAGTAATGTAGGGAAAGTGGAAAAGCAAGAACAGTGCATTAAACCTGTGATGAATGAAGTAAATTTTAATCCCGATTTGAAAGATCCAGGGGTTAAAAGGCAATCTTTGAGAGATTCCACCAATGCTTCGAGAAGAAATGAAGATGCGAATGTAGATGAAAAGCAATTCGAAGATCCAAAAACAGAAGTGAAAAATAAACTTGAAGCCGAACAAATTAATAGGAACATCTATCACCAATTTCTGGAGGCCGAAAAACCTATTGATGAAAATGATGAACCTGAGAGCAGTTTTCAGTTAAATAAGCAAAAATTAAATAACAAAAAACTGCAAACTGTTAGATGCCAGAAAATTAAATATGATACAGAGAGTGGATTAAATGCAAGAAAGAAGAAGAAAAAACAAACAGAGAGATTTCAAAAAGAAATATCTGAATCAGGTGATGGTGAAACATTTGTTCAAGTTGAATCTATTTTAGAGGACTATCAACGCTCTCCTTCACAGAAAAGGGCAGGGCCTCAGATTTCCAACAGAAGTGTTTCTAGCAGGAGGATCAAAGATGTCAAGAAGTATGGCAGTCAGGGAGAGCCTGATTCTACAAGCTTACCTTCATTTTCAAAACAAGCTGTTAATGCCGCTATTGGACAGGTAGGTACAAAAATTATACATACATCTAACTCAGAATATTTAATAGGCATGGATATATTATGTAAACAAATTAATATGCCCTTTTTTTTTAACCTTAATCATCACATTAATACTAGGTTGTTGTAGTTTCAAAAGCCCAAGTAACTTACGTGAATTTTATTATGTTCGAATCAGTGTGTCTGACTACCAGAAATCAAAGTTCATAGCTTATTTATAATATTTTAAGGCGAGAAACACCACAGGCTCTGTTAATCTCAAAACCAAAATGATACCTTTTTTTTTAAAACTGCTATGGACTCTTGTACTTTGTCCCTTAGATTTACGGAATGAGACGGTATGAGTGACCTGGGCTTTTATGTTATTTATATTGGTGTTACAGATATTTTAAAAATTTATTTTTTAAAATTGAAAATAGTCTCAATAAAGGGTTAAACAAAAATTTCAACTTAATAAATGTTACTAAAAGTTTACATGGCCAAATAAGTTTGTTTAAATAAAGCAAGGGAATGTGAGGGGGGGGGGGGATAATCATGAAATTATTATTTTATAATTTGTAATAAAAAATACATTTTCATTTTTAACATCTTAGGTAATGTAAATAATTTACATTTCAAACATAAGAAGTCATTAACTTTAATGAAACACTTTGTTCTTTAATAGAATGTAATTTTAGATGATTATATTAGTTTTTAAATTTACCCAGTTATAATTTATATATATATTTGGGGCAAGCCCAATATTAAAAAATATTTTTATTTATTTTTGCATTATCAAATTGATAATGGGAACGTTTAAATTTTAAGAGATTTTCTATACATTTAGTAACAACTGACTTGAAATTTTATTATGTACAGCTATACGTCTTTTTCCCCACAGACAATTGCTGATCACATCTTCGATGGATCAACTGTTATGTCTAGTGTTGACAGTTGGGCATCCATGTTTCCACAATCACCTGCTGCAACTCATTCTCCATATGATAGTCATCTTAGAACACCATCTCCAGTCAGAGGCCTGCAACCTTCCACAGTCCCAAACCCATTACAGAGCACTCAAAAAATAGGTAAATTCAAAAACTATCTTCAATCATTGCTTAAAAAGAAAGTAATCATGTTTTTTTTCTATATATTAATTTAAACAATAAGCAGCTCTTTAAATAAATGCTTTTATTATTGCAAGCAGCTGTTTTTTAAATAATATATGATTTAGTTTAAATGTCATGAACAGCTTCATCTTTCATGTTTAACTTTCAAATAGCTATACCTTTATTTGATTTTCCCATAATGTGATACAAAATAACTTTAATGATTTCAATATCTCTTTTTATTACTAAACTGATTTTTTTTAACAATATAAATTCATGCAAAAAAAGGATAAGATAAATAATTTAAAAATAATTGTTTTACTTAAGTAAAGGTCTAAATGCCTAATCCCATTCAATTGTTTCAGTAAAATTAATGACTGGGAAAACGCTTCCCTTTTTTCTTTTTTTGGTTGGAGGATTAATTACTAGGTAGTTTCCAGATACTAGCTTTAACTCAGACAAGGAAGTAATAGCAAACACTTTTACATACATCACATTTATTACTCTTTCGTACATAAAAAAGTATTTCATTATGATTGTCACAAGCGTCCTAGTAATTATATCTGGACCGCTTGCCCCAAGATTCATACAATTACCGTTACACAAGAAACAGCGACACCGCTAGAAAAACAACAACTTTAATGGCCTCCCTCCTTGCCACAACACCACGTCTACACAAAAACTCTCTAAACTTTTTCACACATTCTAATGACGCCAACAACACAATTACTTTTGCACGCTTTCGCACCACTAACCAATAACTTTACATACCACAAAAGCAACCATCAAACACACCACCGTGCGCAACTCACAACAAGTTACAATGACAAATTGGTCATCCGTGACAATGATAACTGTAGTTAAAATTTTAATGCTCTCCTAATGAATTTCTATGCGGATCGAAATTTTATATTGACTTTGAAGTGTTTAGGTTAAATGAGATTTAAAATCACCTTGCCATTTTTTTGTTTTCTTCTGTTTCATCTTTGTTAAGTGAGTGATGAGGATAATGGATCTGATTGTGAATTTGAAGATGATTCTATTCTAATAATATTGAGAAGTCAACGAAGCCAGTATTTGAAGCAGTTAGAGTAAGTGCAAAATGACTAGAATATTTAAATAATTGTTGCACATGTATTCCAGATGGTGTCATAAATGTAAATATCCTTGATCTAGTTTCATTTCTACAATTTATTACCACTTGCTATGAGTTTATGAACCAATAATTATGATGAGCCATTTAGAAATTCAAATAGATAATCCTTTAAATTAGGAAACTTAAAAATGTATATTTATTGATTGATAAAATATTTATATTTTCACAGAATTATAGAGCACAAGCTTCAAAAGATCAGTTAAAACTACAATGATTGTTTTTTTTCATTATGAGCATTCCATTGCTTCTATATTTCATTGGTGTTTTTTTTTATACAATAAATTATTCTTTTATTTATGCTGATAATTTATGCATATATTTATTGTTAGTAATTAAAATTTAATAAAAAATCTTATATGTTTTGTTTTATATTACAATAATTAGAAATATATCAAGTTATAAAAAAAATTTTCCTTCAAAAAGATTTTCTTCTTCTTCATTCTCAATATTGAATATTGAGTTTTGCGTGCCACGAGTTTTGCGCCAATTGGCCCGTGGTCTCCGACCTCAGCCTGCTGTATTTTCTGGATTTGCTTCCATAGCCTTTGGTCAGCCAAGACCATCTGCAAGGCAGCAGTTGTTTTTTTGGCAAGTGATGCAGCGTTCACATGCCATGGCTAAGGGTTCCACGCATTACCCCGCCGCTTTTCACCAATTTGGAGCTGGGTGGAACTCGGGGAAGCCCTAGGCCCCGGGAACAAGTCCTTGGCTTCCCATGGAATCAAACTCGTGACCATCGGAACGACAGTCAGCGCGCTTGCCACTCGACCACCGCAACCCCCCTTCAAAATGATTTAAAAAAAACTTTTTTTGTTAAATTGTTTTCTACTTCTACTTTCACCAAATTAAGCAAAATTTACTCTCATTCTTAACATAAGGCTAATACTTTAGGTGAAATCTGATATAATATCCTATATACCTAAAAAGTATCAATTAGGAAACTTAATTTAAAAGACACATTCATTTTCTCATTAAAGCAGCAATTTCATGAAATAACAAGTCTTGGCTTTAACAAATGGGTAGAGGAATGTATTTTAACATTTTGATTTCTATAAGATTACACGTAAATATAATAATGAAAATTATCACAAATTAATTACAATAAATGCATACAAAATAATTCTTTATATCTAATCCAGTAACAGTACATTCCTTCCTTTTGTTAGCAAGTCAGATCTTCAATTTTATTTAGCGGCCAGCTCAATGAAATTCGCCAAATCAACATCTCTATGAGATAAACCTCCAACATCATGGGTGCTTAATGTTATCTGAACCTGAAATTGAGTTAATAAATATCAATTTAATCCTCATAATCTGCTCCTTTTAAACATGTAAAGGACATAAAAGAAGCTAAACAACTACGGATTAATTCAAATAAAACCTTTCAAGTTTAATTTGAAACAAATTTAAAAGTAAATATGGTTTAACGATGAGGCTGTATCTGATCTAATAAAATTTATTTCTCAAACCTAGTCCATCAACACAGAAAAAAAAATTGTTAAAGCTGAAAATATAATATTATTAATACTAATGACATATCTTATTATTAGTATTACCTTATTGTAAACATTAAACCACTCTGGATGATGATCCATTTTGTCTGCCTTCAGTGCAATACGTGTCATAAAACCAAAAGCCTTATTGAAAAATGGAAATGGTCATTAAAAAGACAATTAGTTAATGTCACTAACAAGTTAACTTAAGCTGATTTATACATTATAACGATCCAAATTATGCAAGTATGGTGATTTACTTTCTTTTTGTTTATTTACCTGATTGAAATCTTTAAATATAAATTCTTTGTAAATTGCATCTCTTCCTTCCACTAAAGTCCAGCCAAGTTCTTTTAATGGTGACAGAGTTGAGCTTCTCTCCTCATCGGAAAGCTTGGTTCTTTTTGGGCTTGATGACTGAGAATTATACAATTTTTAACATAATGGCAAATCAAGAAATTGTTCAAACTCAAGTTTGGTTACAAGAATCCTTTTATTACCTTCCAAGATTTAAAAAAAAATACTATTAATACTGTATATACTCGTTCTATAGCCTGTTTGTTCATAAGGCGATCCCCACTCTTTTGGAAGAGATAGTATAAAAATGTATAACCCGCTCGCAAGCCGACCCTAAAAAATAATAGGGACAGCGTAAACAAAATGGTACAATTTAAAAAAACAAGCTTAATCGGTCAATATGATTGTTAACTTTTGTCTTTGTTTAGGTTAAAGAACAAAGATTTGAATTACAGAGAAGATGATGTCATTTTTATAGCATTAGCATTCTCTAAAGGGCTCTTTATAGTAATAAAAAAATAATAAATGTTTTTTTAATTAAAAAATATATATACATATATCTAAATATATATTTAATTTTAATAAAGTCAGTAAATAACACCAGAAATGTTTCATCAATATACAGTTGGACCTCTTTGAATAAAACTCAAAGGGACCCGAAAATAAAATAAATTTTTTTGGTTATTCTCTGAATTGAAGGCATAGCAAAAAGAGCCAAACGCAAGCGGGCTTTGATGTCATTATCAGACAACGCCAGGCAAATTTTGATGCATACTCTAGTTTGTTCTCAAAAGTCTAAATATAAGGAAAATATGGACCGCTGGGTAACCGGAATTTTTTCAACGGTTCTCAAAAACAAATGGTCTTAGTCTTAACAACTTTATTTCAAACCCCGATGCCAGGGAATTTGTTTTTTAAAATTTTTATATAAACCACAGTGAGTGTGATTGTTACTTTTGTACTAAATAAATTGAGATTTTAGAATTAATACACACATAAATAAGCCCAGGTCTATTAAATATTTTAATATTATCGTATTATATATGTGTATAAATATTAAGAAGAGTTTTGTTAAAGTTAAAGATATTAAAGCGACTTAGTTTTTTCGAAGTATCTACTGAATCTACTGACATTCTTAACGCTAGCAACATCCTCTTTTAATAACTGCCATAGCTGATTCATAGTCATAGAGCCAATTGTCAATGATTTAACTTAATCTTTTCATAGATTTTAATTTATTTGAATTATAAATTTTACTACTAATAATAATAATATTACTACACTATAATTTAGTATTTTAGGCTTCATTTTGATCATGATTATCATGATTGAAATAATACATGCTCATACTGAAATTAAGTGACAGGAAAGTTAAGTCAAACAGTCGGGTAATCCCTTAATCTTAATTCAACGTCAAAGTACTATTTAGTAGTATTTAGCCATTTATTATTTAAATTGGTAAAATTCGATTTGACGTTCCCACCTCACATGGCCGCCATCTTTGTTGTTATGCGCGTACTAAAGAAATTTGAAAATTCAACTATTAAAATTCTAAAACTAAACCTAACCCTAAATTCACAATACAGGAATACTAAACCTAACCCAAACCCTAAATTAACAAATAAAAATTCTAAATCTAAACCTAAAAAACAAAGGAAGAGAACACAGAATTAATTGCTATATAACCCATTTGGGAACGTATAATCGGATTCAGCCATTTAAATATTTATTACTAAAAACTAAAAATTATAAGCCTATAACTATAGCCTATAGCAGGGGTCTCAAACACGCGGCCCACACAAAGGCATTTTGTGCGGCCCACGACACGTTTACATATTTATAAAAATTTACATTACATTTTTTCAATTGTTCTATTGCCTGTGTTTGAACTGTTGTAAAAGCGCCATCTTGACCAGGAGAAAAAGCTTACCTACTATTTATTTCAATTGATTTCGTGTAGCTTAAAGCAGATATCTGGTTTATTATCGTTCACTGTTGACTGCATTGTATAAATTTGATTTTATTATATTTTTTGAAAACCAAGTGCCCATGTCTTCTGTTTCAAAAAAGAGAAAACTCGCAGACGAAAAGAGAGTTTTTCAAGTCAGATGGGAGGATTTATATTTTGTGACTGAAGTCAGCGATAAAATTCAATGTCTCGTTTGTCAGCAAACGATATCAGTTCCAATGGAGTTCAATGTGCGTCAACACTACGAAACAATGCACCGTGTCAAATATGACGCATACACCGGCAAAGTCAGAGAGGATAAATTTATTCAACTTAAATCAGCATTATGCAAACAAAGAAGTTTTTTCACCAAAATTAACCAGTCCAAAGAGGATTCTGTGAGAGCAAGTTTTGCAATAAGTGAGATGATAGCAAAGGCATCACGACCCTTTACTGAGGGTTCGTTCATAAAATAATGTCTTTTAACTGCAAGTGACATTTTATGTCGGAATCAAAAGAAACTGTTTGAAAGCATAAGCTTGTCACCCAACACAGTAGCCAGCAGGATTACAGATTTAGCAGCAAATGTGGAGAAGCAATTAACTGAAACGGCTTTGGACTTTGAAGCATTTTCAATTGCTCTCGACGAGAGCACAGATGTGTCAGATACCGCACAATGTGCTGTGTTTATCAGTGGTGTGGACCGCAATTTAAATGTGACAGAAGAATTCCTGGAACTATTAACATTGAAGGGTACTACAACTGGACGTGATTTATTTCAAGCCCTTGAAAAATGCATTGAGAGGTATAACTTGCCATGGGATAAACTTGTATCTTTGGCCACCGTCAATGTGTTCTCAAAATGTAGGTGTTGTTGGATTAGTGAAAAACAAATTAAACAGCCTTGAAACAGCAGGAATCAATTTCACTAGTATACACTGCATTTTGCATCAAGAAGCCCTTTGTAGTAAAAGCATACAGATGGAAGAGGTGATGGATGTAGTAGTTAAAACAGTCAACTATATACGTTCTCGGGGGCTTAATCATAGGCAGTTCACGTCATTTCTTGCAGATATGGAATCTGAGTACGGTGAACTTATTTATCACACTGAAGTAAGATAGCTAAGTCGTGGAAATGTTTTGAGGCGTTTCTTTGCACTTAGACATGAAATCGCTTCATTCATGACAATGAAAAATAAGGCAGTTGCTTTAATTTACTGACTGATTCTACATTTCAATGCAACCTTGCTTTTCTAACTGATATTACGGATCACTTGAATACACTGAACATAAAGCTTCAAGGTAAACAACAGGCTATTACACAGATGTGTGACAGTATGAAATCCTTCAGAGTTAAACTACGTTTATGGATGAAGCAATTTGGTGAGGGCAATTTGGCCCATTTCTCAACTCTGAATTCCTTAGGCACAGTTGACTCCAAATGCTTGAAAGAATATGCAGCTTTGATATCTGAGTTACTTCAACAGTTTGATGTGCGTTTTGCAGACTTTAAGGCACTGGAGCCACAATTTCAACTTTTTTCGACGCCATTTGCTGTAGAAATTGACACTGTTGCAGAAGAATTGCCAATGGAGTTGGTGAACTCCAGTGTGATACTATCTTGAAGCAGAAATATGCAGAAGTAGGGATTCCCAAATTATACATGTTTCTTTCACGAGAAAGATTTCCAAGGCCCAAGGTTACTCTCTGCTATTGCAAGGATTCTTGCAATGTTTGGCAGTACGTTTGCATGTGAACAATTTTTCTCATCCATGAAAGTTAACAAATCTGTACTGAGGCCACAGCTCACTAATGAACATTTGCAAGCAACACTAAGATTAAGATTGGTTTCTTCTCACAAAATCAAGCCTAATATTGATGCCCTTGTTGATGCAAAACGCTGTCAGGTCAGCAGTCAGTACAGAAAGTGACTGAAACCTAAGTTAACCAAATACAGATACGCAAATACGGTACTTAAATTGACTACATTACATTTACATTTGTAATAAATGGATTTTAGAAAGTTTGTAAAGCACCACGTCTACGTTTTTATTATGTTGTCTTGTTTATTAACTTTTTATCATTTTTAAACAAGTTCTGGCTATGCGGCCCTCGAGGTACTTGTAGAAGTCATCATTTGGCCCTCGGAGCAATTTGAGTTTGAGACCCCTGGCCTATAGTGGCTATAGCATAGCCTATGGCCATGGCTATGGCATGGGCACTATGGCCGATGGCATAGGATGGCCTATGTGACTTAAATGCCTGTGTTTTCTCAAGGTCTAAAAAAAAAAAAAAAAGTTCAGTAGCCATTAAAGTTAAAGAGGATACTGTAACTGTCAGCATTTTAACCATTTTCTTTTGTATTGAATAATTCCTTAATGTACAGACAGCTGTGCGACTGGCCGTTACACAGAATAGACGCGTTGGAAAGAACATTTAAATATTCATTCTGGTCTTATATATAACATTATCGATATTTTAAAAATACATTTATCAGAACAGTGTACTTACTTTTTAAAAAATAACAATAATTAACGAATGAATTATTTCTCACACCTCCCCCTTCCCTCTCAGTTAATTATGAAACTAACACGGTACCTTCCACCACTTTTGAAAATTAAAAATAAATATTTTAAGTTTATTTAACATTATTATATTTTACATATCGTCCGATTATTTTAGATCAGAATCGGGAAAAAATCAACAGTGCCCTCCTAACTCTTAAACCAAACTTTACATCTAAAAGATTAAAAGAAGTCTATACACTATACGAATTATACGACGATTTAAATTAAAATAAAAAGTCACATTCCTTCAGTTTTAATTAAATTATTTAACTCTACGAATGACTGATTGAATGAACTTCCATAACATTAAGTTATCTAAGTCTAAAAAACGAATCCCTAATTGTCACCAATAGTTAGTGTCAATTGTAATAGTCTAATAGTAATTGGTAATATTATAAAGTATAAGATATATTATATTAACTTGTACTTGTATGACATGAAGTCATGAAGTGAAGTTACGTGTACGGTGGTTTGCCAACTAAGTTTTATTAGTATAGTAATAGTAGCCTTTTACTTTTAGTTTTAATACTAAAATAGTAAAAGTAAATGGGTCTACTTTGCTAGTGATAGTTAGTGTTGGTACTTGTAAAATTACTTAAATGAACCAAGCCAAGCTGTTACACTGTTACTGTAAGCTACTACTACTAACTACTAACCATTGCCATCAAAAAATCATTGCTGTGCACTGTGCAGCAACACACTCACAATCTAATTCTAAATCACAATGACAATGTTGTACTATTATAACTAGTTTTATTATATTTATATTACTAATTATTGTCACTGTTATAAATTGTTTTATTTTAATTCATAAACATAAAGGGTTTGTTCAACGTCAATTTTAAATGGAGAAATTTGATTATATTGGCATTGGACTTTGAAAACTTTGATATATAATTGTCATATAAAGAATGACATGCACTAACATTTTTATAGCTTACTCAGTATTAGGAAAGTCTGTTAAGAGTAAGAGCATCTTATTCAGTAGATGTGTAAAAATTAATAAATGGATAAGTCAAAATGCTGTTGGTTTTTTATTTATAAAAAACTGCATACATATTGAGAGCCAAAAGTTTTCTTATGTTAATAAACATGATGGCTCATTTAATTGTGTAAAAGAAGATGAGGTGTCAAATAAACAGAATGTTAACTATCAGTTGTCTTTATTTGAGACAATGTTGGGAAACACTGAAAAGTTCAGAGATATCCATGAGCTTTTTAAGATGCTGATAACCCATGATAGAGCAAGTCTTGCGAAAGCCATCACACTAGTTGAATCAACACATCCCCAGAAGCAGAAAAAGTCACAGTTTTTATTGACTAAAGTTTTGAAACATTTGAAAGAAGTCAATCAACATTCAATCAAAGTACCCCAGTCTTTCAGAATAGGTAAAGATAATAAATAGATTTCTAAAGCCATAACAAACTTTATTTCAATTTTTGTACAAATTATAGGACTTTCAATGTAATTCAATACATTTTTAATAATTTTGTACAAAGTTTTCCTAAATGTAAAAGTCTCTTGTTTGATTGTTGTTGTTTTTTTCTTCTAAGGGTTGTCTGGACCCCCTGGCTCAGGAAAAAGCACGTTTATTGAGGTTTTTGGAAAATTTCTCACTGGGAAGGGACACAGAGTTGCAGTTCTTGCGGTTGATCCATCGTCTTCAACAAGTGGAGGTTAAAATAATGATTTCTAATTATTTTCAATTGTCACACTTGTTTCTTATCTTTATATGCATTTAATGTTTGAAGAAAAGAATGTTGAATTGAAATTAAACTTATCTTTACAGTTGGCATATTGCTGCAGAAGCATGTAGATTTTCTACAGTAAAAAACCTCAAGATTTGATAAATACCACATCACCCACACTTTCATTATTTCAAGAAAATTACTTCTTCTCCTGTTTTTTATTACCACATTTTTATTAAATTACTTTCGTTCCTGTCTGTCTGCAAAATTTCAAATTTTCCAACGTAAAATTAAACCACTTCTGATTGTCCTAGAGATCACAAAATTTTAATACAGATGGTGACCATGAATTGTTTCAAAATTTCAGATTGATCGAATGTACGTAATTAAATTAATGCATTTTTTAGTTTATCTCTATATAGCATATGTATCCGTCTGCTTTGTTGACATTCACGTACCACCTTGAGTTCATGCCAGCCATGGATGAACACATCCTCTTCCTCGTGTTTAACAGCAAGGGTAGTTCAGTCAGTTAAGAAAATTGAATAAGGAAGCAGTCTTAAAATGAATTAGTGTAGTGTGTTTTTGTTAGCGTTAGTGTTTGTCCATATGTTTGAGTTTGTCGTTATGTTTGTGTTTGTTTGGTCTAAAATACCTCACCTCCAAGTGGTTAGTCCTAGCAATCCATAATATATGGAAACTAATTAGGCTATTTTGTATTTAATGAATTTTCTTATGTACAATCAAGTAATTTATAAAGAAATAAAAATTTCAAATACTCTACGATTTTACACTTAGACTAAAAAGAAGAAAATAAATTAAAATTAAGAAATTCAAGTACTTTGATTTAATATGATTAAAAAATGTGGGACGGTGCTTCAAAACCCCATTTTAATTTAGAAATGCAACACAAAGATAGGTGTGTGGTATAAAAATTAAAGATTTATAATTTTGTAAGCAAAAGAGAGATCTGTCAGTGAGAATGAGTGAACTGCATATGTAAAACCTCATAAGCGCCTGCCCCACATTTTTAGTCATATTAAATCAAAGTACTTGAACTTATAAACTTTAATTTATTTTCTTCTTTTTAGTCCACTTATAAAAACGTGTTTAAAAAAAACCTTTTTTTACCTTTATTTATCTAAATTAATTTAACTTTGCTTGATACATTAGGGAAGATAATATGGTATTTTTATAAGTTGTGCCCTGTGTGAGGGTAATGACATTTAACCACCTGTTCAATAATATCCCTGGAAACTGCAGGAAGTGAGATTCACAAACTGATGTTAATTGCATATTTTCATTTGTTAATTTGTTAATAAATCAGCAGTGCAAATATTGGTTGTGTGGGGTGGGGTTGGGGGGGGGAGAAGAGGAGTTGGGGAATGATTGATAATTGAAAGACTAATAAAGTTCAGTGATGTTAGTATTTGTGCAGTGACAGGGCATCAATTATTTAATTCTTGCACAATTGCACTACTTAATTGAATGCTTTGTAAAAAAAAATTATTTGATTTAAATCACACATTTCTTCAACAGTGGGCAGTTCAAATAGTCGATAAATTTTTAAATATTTTTTTTAAACACTTATAATCAAATATATACTAACTTCTGATTTTAAAATTATTTTTTATACCTGCAGGATCATTATTAGGAGATAAGACGAGAATGCCAGAGCTATCACGAGATTTGTCTGCGTACATCCGTCCATCTCCATCAAGTGGCACTCTGGGGGGTGTCACAAGAACAACCAATGAAGCCATTGTTCTCTGTGAGGGTGGAGGATATGATATTATTCTTGTGGAAACTGTTGGTAACAATTGAAACTATATTAAATTTAAAGTGTATGTGTTAGAGTTTTTTATCTAACATAAAGCATCTAGTAAAAATTCTGATTGGGTTATGGTGTTAAAATTTTTAAACAAAGCTATGGACCAAACCCACTCCTCATGGACACTGGGCAGTTCAAACTAAAATAAATACATCATGTCTCTGGAAAATCTGAATGTTGTTGTCGTTGAGCCTTCTCGTCCATGAGGGAAATCCACCGATCATCGTCGGCATCTGCACTTCATCCTAGGACATAGGCCACCTACAAGAGACCTCCAGGCATCTCTATCCTGGGCCATTTTCTCCAGGATCTTCCATTCATGGCCAATTCTCTTGATGTCTGCCTCCAATTCTCGGCGCCAGGTGTTTCTTGGACAGCCTCTTTTCCATTTACCCTGTGGGTTCCATTTCAGGGCTTGCCTAGTTATATTAGAAGCAGGTTTCCTTAGTGTATGACCGATCCACCTCCACCGCTTTTGAAGAATCTCTTCCTCAATGGGCTTCTGTTTAGTCCGCTACCACAGTTCCCGGTTGCTGATTTTGAAATCTGAATGTACCATTCTATAAATGATGATGCTATTTCAATACATTCCCCCTCCCCCCCTTTCCAAGATTCATCACAAATTCAATTCATGTGACGCACTATAATGATGCTATATAACACACTATAATGATGCTATGTAACACTCTATAATGATGCTATGTAACACTCTATAATGATGCTATATAACACACTATAATGATGCTATATAACACACTATAATGATGCTATGTAACACACTATAATGATGCTATGTAACACTCTATAATGATGCTATGTAACAAATGTTTTGGATGGATTTCATTCTTCCCATAAACTTTCCCTAAAGATGTTACTGTGTCAAAAAACTTTTTGCATATATTTTATAGACTATCAGAATGTGAGCAAAATTTTTGCAGATCTTTTTTCATACATTTTTTTAATACTTTCTCCCCTATACCATATTATACATCCATATGAAACAAAGTTTACATACTGTATGGATTTCACCTTAAGTGATAGATTTTTTAATTTGTTGCTTGTGAAAAATTTATTGAGAATAACATTAGACACACAATTTTTTTACATTTTTCTCTGACCTCTACTAGAGATTGCCTCAAAAAGACTAATTTTGTGAACTAAACAAAACCATACGTTAAAATTTATTTTATTTTTACAGGAGTTGGTCAGTCTGAGTTTGCAGTGGCTGACATGGTTGACATGTTTTGTCTCCTTCTGCCACCTGCTGGAGGAGATGAATTACAAGGTAATAGATACGCCCCGCAGAGTAGCATACGCCGTAGTCTGTGATTGGCTGACCCTCGTTAGGGTCAGCCATGTTTGCAATAAGGGGGAAAAGAACAGGCACAAACACACATTTTTAAACAAGGTGTGTAAGGCGGACGTGTTAACCATTATAGTATGAATCACTTGTTCTTCTGTGAAGGAACAACGCAACTGAACGCAAGAAGCATTGTTGGTCTCGAGACATTGGTCGACCCCAGCAAAGGTCATTTGTCATGCTTTTTAGCAGATACTCGCTTTGATGAATTCTATATATAGATTCTAATCTAAACAAATAATTTTAAATATTTTTTATCATCTTATGTATTATTCAGTTTTGACATTTTACTAAATGGATCTGTTTACAACAGCTCAATTACTTTTACTTGTTGTCCCGGATGATAGAATTCTGCTGTTTTGTCCAATTTTTCTAAATTTTTAGGGTCCACAATCAATGCTTTGATCATTATAGCTGCTTATTGGGGAGGGGGGGTATAAGTGACTGGAGGTTGACAGGACAGAAGCCAATGTGTCAGTCGTCGCTTCAATGATCCTTTTATTAACTCTTATTGTACCAAAGCGCGGTAATCCGCGGTTTACCGTTTTGTACCAAAGAGTGGTAATGTGCGACTCGATAGAACTCTCTTTAGGAATGAAATTGCAGAAAATAAAAACTATTCAGTGCGTGATGAACGATGTTTTCAACTTCCTGCAATGGCGGCTGTTTCCCTTGCTAGTGTTATCGCTCAATTTGCGATATTTTTTGGAAGTTTTTAGGGTTTTTTTCGAAGATGCGATTTCGCTATACTTCGGTAATCCGCGGTTTACCGTTTTGTACCAAAGAGTGGTAATGTGCAACTCGACAGAACACTCTTTAGGAATGAAATTACAGAAAATAAAAACTATTCAGTGCGTGATGAACCATGTTTTCAACTTCCTGCAATGGCGGCTGTTTCCCTTGCTAGTGTTATCGCTCAATTTGCGATATTTTTTGGAAGTTTTTAGGTTTTTTTTCGAAGATGCGATTTCGCTATACTTTATTACTAAAATAATAGTACTAAACAACAGGTAAAAATAGTTTTAAACTCAAAACGGTCTTTCGGATACTTAAAATAACCATTCTTATGCTAAAAGATGACGTCAGTATGACCATAATAATAAAAATGGATTTTACGCAATTTTTTAAAATTTCATAACCGGTTGATTGCAATTCGGGAAATTCTTACAGTACTTAGGCGGAAGTTTTCCGAAAACCTTATGGCACATTAAGAGTTAACTTGGTCCAGTCACTAAATGTCCTTGTCTTCTTTCTTAATTGACTTTTTGTTGCTTTTTATACATTAAAATGTAACCCATGTAATCATTATTTTAATACAAAAGGATTAAACTCTTATCTTTTTCTAATATTATAAATTTTCATTATAAATATATGAATTTGTTTTTAAAAATCTAATTTTCTAAAAATATAATTCCTCCAAGGCATTAAGAAAGGCATTGTGGAAGTAGCTGATCTAGTGATCATTAATAAATGTGATGGTGATTTGATGCCTGCAGCTCGAAGAATTCAAGCTGAATACACAAGTGCTCTAAAATTCATGAGACCTCGTTCAAAAGTATGGAGACCAAAGGTATTTTAACTTCAACTCAAACTAATTTCTGCTGGAAAACCTGTTTTAAATAAATAAAATTAGAAATTAATTTGAAAGTTTTTGCTAACGTTTATTTGGAAAAAAATATTTTTTTTACCAAAATGAGTCTGAAGACAATGGTGGGAACTAAAAGACAAGTTTACCCAAGGAAATAGTGGGATATGGGACTATTTTACGGAAAGGAATGTTTTGGAACTATGAGAGCAATTTACTAACCTTTGTGGTGGGACCGATTGGATAATTTATATTTATATGGCCAAAGTTAAAGAACAATTAGGATATTCCCTGTTGATGTTGTGATTTAAACTTCATATATTATGATTGTTAAGAGGTTTATTTCTTCTCTCTTACCACGCCAGGTAACTTGCATTTCATCCTTAGAAAAGACAGGCATTCTGGAATTGTGGGATACACTACAAGACTTTCAGCATAAAACTTTTTCAGCAGGAGAGCTGATTAGTCGTAGGGAAAAACAACTAAAACTTTGGCTTTGGAACCATATTCGAGACCACATAATGGGAAGGTTTGAAAATCATGCGACTGTGAAGAACCTGATGCCATTGATGGAAGATCTTGTGGTCAAAGGACACGTTACCCCTGGTTTGGCAGCAGATTATATGCTGAGGAAGTTTATTACAGATTCTGGAGAGAAAGTTTGAACTAGTATTTTTCTCTGATGATATTTTTGAACACTAGCATATAAATCTTGTGGAATGGGTTCCTTGAAGAAACCAGGAAAGCCAACATTTTATCAACATGTAAAAACTCTAATAAGAATGTAGGACTAAACACAAAGCATAGATAAGCATAGGACGCAAATTCTTCTGTATAGAAGGAGCATCTGTTACAGATAAAATAAGATAAATGTCACATACTTTGGCAGGTTCTGTAGTTTTTAAAATTGAGTCCATCCAATTCTAGACTATAATTGTTTTTGTTGTTTTTGTGAATGGGCATAGTACTCTAAATGAATTGCTGAACTCTAGCAATGAACAGATGATACCTAGTCACTGTGCAATCACCATGTGATGACTTTTGCCTCGTAGTAAATTAATATTTATGGGTAATGAGAAGAGGATGTCTGATCTGTATATCAATGGTTTATGTATGTAAATCTTGTTTCATCAAAGTTTAAAATTTATAGAGAAAAATGTATTCTAAATATCATTTTAAAATGTAAAGGGTTTTATTTGTTAATTTTTTTATGTTAAGATAATTTATGTAAAACTCTATCTTTATATGTCTACAATTTAAGCAGAAATTTTCCTTAAAAAATAGTTGTTTATTTAAGTGTAAGACTGAATACATTATAATGTGAGCTATTGTTCTTTTGGTTACATTCACAAGAAATAATTTATCTTAGTTCTATATCAAGCAGCAATTTTTATCAAATAAAGAATTGTTGAACTTGTATTATTTGCTTAGACTTGAGAATTTAGAATGAAGTAAAGGTCATGTCAATATGAGTTGTGTTGATTATTGTCACTGTGATATCATACTAACTACAAATGTAAGTTTAACTTATGTTATAATGAACATGTACCCAGAAAATTAAAAGTGTTGTTTAAATATTTTGTCTTTCCAAAAAAAAAAAAAACAATTTGTCTTTATTTTCTTCTTTTGCTGTCAAAAGATAATTTATTAAGTGAATAATTTTCCATAGAATTGATTACATATGTGCCTGCAAGAGATTAAATAATTAAAATGACCATGATCTGCCTTTGGTGTAAAAAAAGTCACATAATTATTAAAATACATCCACCTTACAAAAACTTTGTTCTCAAGCCTTAGAAATCAAAGAGCTTGTGCCTCAGTGTCGCGGTATGTGTCGCCGCCTATGCTAAAATTAAGCTTTATCTCGGAGTTATTTATGTTGTTGATGAATGATGAATGGCACAAATTTGGGTAAATCTTACAAACAAGGAAGACGATTTCTAGATAATATTGTGAAGCTGATGTTGCATTAAGTAATCTTGGGTTAATCATTGATTCGGAGTCATCCAGGACAAACTAGTTAAGTTGTTCTCTGTATTTTGGCAAACCTCATCCAATGCTAACGGTGCATGACTTCAGCATGTTTCATTGCTCTTCAAACTGTCACTGTAATAGCAATAGTAATATGGAGTTTGAATTTTTGGCAGTAGAAATATTCGCATATTTTAGGATATTTCTTTTATTAATTTCTTATTTGGTTTTATTTTAATTTTAAAAAATTCCACTTTCTTTTAAAATTGTATTTATTAGACGTTAATTAATGAAGAGGAATTTGTCGCCCCTAACAAAGTGCTGCCCGGGACATTCGCCCCCCCTCTCCCTACGCCACTGCTTGAAGTAGCACCCACCGGAACTCATCCCCGATGTATGAATATGAGCCGTCTTGTCTCCGTTCCCGCACCCCTCCCCTGTATCGCTTTTGTCTACCCTTCTTAAGGTGAAACATTGAAGAAGTGTTTCAATGCGAGAAGCTTTTAAATTATTTGCCAGAAATACTATGGAACGCAAAAATCATTCAAATTATTTTTTTAAACGACAGACTGGCAGCTCATTTGTTAAATTGAGATTGACATATCATTTCATATGCTTTATTTTACTATGCATTACTCTGCTAACTACTGTCCGACTCTTTACTCTTCACCTATATATATTCTTATTTGTGGGTCAGGAAGCCCTCTTGTCTTTCTCTTCTTATCGTTTGTGCTTTCTGAGCATTGATTATGAGACGAAACCGGCGTGAGAGAAAGGAGCTTTATTATTATTGTTATTTTGCAGCTTCAAATTGTAAAGAAAATGGAAACTCTTCGCGAAATTTTATTATTTCTCGCAAAATAAATAAAATTCCACATTTTTAACGTCTTCAAAAAATTATGCAAAAGTTCAGAGCATTTTCAGGAGATCCACCCTAACCCGCTTTCAATGCAAACGAGTAATTGAGTCACCTCGTTCTGCTAAACACGCTCATGAGCTAATAAAATAGTTTCGAATGTAAGAGATTTCAGTGGAGTTGCACGGATTGTTTTATTTCATTACCAATGTTTACAGTTCGTTTCTGGAAGGTTCCATTCCATAAAAATGTTATGTGAAAGTTACAGTAAAAGTATTGTCCAGATTTTTTTTGTTCTGTATGAACATTAATTTTATTTTTTACTTGAAATCATTTTACTGTAATTAAGAATTTCTTACAATTCAATTCGCAAAGAACGAGTTGCCCCCCCCCCTCTTTTTCTCACGCACACTTTAACCAAAAAGACGACTGATTAGGGATTTATGTACCCTTTGGCTCTGAAGTCCGAGAACCCCTGAAAATATGTGTAACAAGTTATTGTAATACTGATTTGAACTGAACTGTCCCTTAACCCGTCGCTGGGTCGTTGTGGCACCATTTTGAGCTGCACACTATCTCATGCCATGTGTCACGGTTCTGAGCTGCCCACTGGGAGTCACTCAATGACAGGCCGGTCCATTCTTTGATATTGTCCTCCCAACTCTTCCTTGGTCTGCCTCTTTTTCGTCTTCCCTTGACTGTGCCTTGCAATATCGTCTTTGAGAGACCTCCAGATCTTGTCACGTGTCCGTACCTTCGTAATTTCCTCTTTCTAATTGAGGTGAGAAGGTCCTCGTAAGGGCCAATGACAGCACTCATTTTATCGCGGACTGCTTCGTTCGTGATGTGCTTAGTACCTTTCGAAAACATCTAATCTTTAGCGCATTAATTCTTCTTTGGAGGTCTGCGGTGATCGTCCAAGCCTCACAACCATACAGGCAGACTGACATCGCCAAAAAGCGCATTTGTCGAATCTTTGATCTCAGGGAGAGCTCCTTGCTTTGCCAGATGTGTTTAAGTTTGCTTAATGCTGCAGTTGTTTGGGCCATTCTGGCAAGAATTTCTGTAATAACATTAACTTATTTTGAAATATCAGTAAGTAAATGGAAATAAGATTCGTAGTCTACGTTTAATTGCACCTTGATTGACAAATATCTTGTACATCATTTTAACACACTTCTTTTTTTTAAAAATCTAAAAACTTTGACACGTGCAACAAATACAGTCGAACTTCCATAAGTCGAAAACCTCCCTATAACGAAATAATAATTAATTGTTAGGTCCCGGACAAATTCCTATTACGCAACTTTACCTTACTCGAAAACTCCGTAAGTCGATTTTTCCCCGGATCCCTTTGAGTTCGACTTATCGAGGTCTCAGAGGCGGCACTAGAGTAGCTTATCGTGTTACCCCCTCATGATTTTTTTTTACCCCATAGACAACCTCTGAGTATGATGTGCCAAATAATGGGAACATACAGACTTTTACATTTTGGTGTCACCCCTTGTGATGGTGTCACCCGCCCGGTGCGGTCCGCACCCGTCGCTCCCCAATAGTGACACCAGTAAGTGGAAGTCTAATGAAGTGCGCTGAAGGTCATTAGTTGGGGCTGAGGGAGATATTTATTTACAACCTTTTCGTTTTAGCCAAAAACCAAAACTTATGAAACCAACTGAGTTTTGTTTTGCCGAAGCCATTGTAAAGATATGAGAATCACAGCAAATTATTGTTGTGACATAGTTGTGAGCTCTGGTCAAGTAGTGACTAGAGATGAGTTCAGTTAGACAAAATAATGGCAGTTGTAGTCACGCATGATGTTAAGGAAGACAGTCGGACTATATATAGTGTGGTGTGGGGAGACACACACACAGAGTACGGCCATATTAGTAGAGAGGCCAAGAGAGAGGTTCATAGAAGATAGTTAGGACTAGCTGTTGGAGATACAGCAGTGATAGCTATAGTATTACTAGTACACAATCGAGGTGAGCTTCAATGTCTAGAGTGGTAGTCAGAATAAGCACTTATGAGTAAGTGAATTGTTAGACAAATACCTTTTTGTACCTGAATCTGTTGCTGTAGTTATATTGCCGGTTTAATAAAGGCTTGAATTATCCATTGAACAAGAGTCAAGACTTCGTCTTACTACTTTATCCAGAATCCAGTAAGCAACAATTATTGATTTTGTATCATCAAAATTTCCAATACTTTTTTAACGCACTTTCTTTGGCCCACCACCGAGTTTCACCAATAATATTTTATCTTTGGTGTCTAGATCTCTGTTGGTGATCGACCCAAACATCCATTCTTTTATGCGATCCTCTAAAGAAAACCGCACATGCGTTAAGCAGTTGAAATAAGCTAAACGAAGAGGTCGTGGTTTGAGTGGTATCGTTTAGAACAAGATTCAATACATGTGCTTAGCACCAGACATGAATTTGATGAGGTGCGACGTCACTCGGTCATTTAGTAAACCCATTGTACTGTCCCTGAATATTGGCTGCCCCATCTGTAGCATTACCGACACAATTTTCACTCAATGAGTCTCTCTTAAGATAATTCAAACATACCTTTTCCAGTAGTAGATGTACAGTTTGTAACGCATATCAATCGCTATTGGTTTGGCTTTATTATTTTTTTTTTTTAAATGTTGTAGCCTCTGATATCACCCCATGTTAGGTATTAATTAGTTTAAATTCACAGGTCCTGGTGGCCCACCAGGAATTTTCCAGGCGTCCCGGCGGCCCAGTCCACCCCTGGCTCTGGCCGCTTCTCAAAGGACCTTCTATATGGAGAACTGGCTTCGGGAAAGAGGAAGACATGTCGCCCACGTCTGTGATTTAAAAATATGAAAAGATACAGCACAACTTGTTTTTAAAAAATCTTCTTTAATTTTAATCGCTATTTTATCGATTAAAATAATTTTCATCGATAAAATATTTTACCGATTAATCGAGAAATTAATCGTTAATTTCCGCAGCCCTAATAAATACATATATACACACACACACACACACATATATATATATA
>MUZC01004804.1:371838-383094 GCA_002072015.1 Radix auricularia | reverse complement strand
GGACATGAGGAGGTAGAGCGAACGTTCTAAGAGACAAAAGGGGAGATTAATCAAAAGACAAATCTGGAATAGGCCTTATTATAAAATGGCATAAATCTATTAATAGAAATATTGGGGTCTTTGTGGGAATAATTTTCATAAAAATATAAAAAAAAAATATGAGTCAATATGTAAATGTAGGTATATTGAGAAGGAAGTATCTTATCAGCTAATTTTTTAACTCGTCGTTAATTTAAGACAACTTATTGGACAAGAAAAAAACAGTTTCGTAATTTTGCAATGCTAACAGTTTTGATAGCTTATTGATTCGATTGTATTTATGCTTCAAAACATTGTTCCGCTAAAATTCAATCTAATTAATATAACATTACTCAATGAGTTAAGACGCTTTCTGGTTTCAGAAAAAGATTTCTCAGACCGGAAAAACGTCATATATCATTACCCTATCATTCTATTTTAAACGCAATTTCCTTTGGGAAAAGCGTTTATAGAGTTGAAATGTCTGGACAGTCATTTCGAGCTATGGACAGCATCTCCTCCTGAACAATACCAGATTGAGGGTTCGGATCTTTTACAAACATGTTAAGGAGGTCCCAAGAATATGCACGGGCCAAAAAAATTACCGAAAAGATTTACTGGATTTCTTGGAAAGCCACACAAAAAACCCAAATAAATATCAGTATTTTGTCAAATTCTCGCCAACCATATCATCTATCGGGTTGAAACAAACGCCAAATGGTAGCTAATAATATTTAGAACAATGTTGGAGAAGGAATTTTTGAAAAATCTATTTTATTCGTTCGATTCCCGTCATTTTAGCAGCAATTTGTAGATAGCAAATATTTTGTTTAAAAAATTTTTTATTTGAAATTACTTTTAATGTAATCTAGAATGATAGTTAATGCGGTTTTCCCGCTTTGTTAATGCTTATGTTAGATTCTTGCATGGTGCGCATTATATTGACACATTCTTGGTGTGATGTAGCTGAGGGGATATGACGTCATATTTTGTTTAGTTTCAGAATTACTTATTTGAAGCGACTTTTAATGTAGTCTAGAATGATTTCCCTTAAATAAAATAAAAAAATCATGTTAAGCCTGGTCCCTTTTGGAACTCAGGACGTGTTAGCGCATTTTCGTATTATGTATCAGTACTTATGTTAGATATCAGCATTATGTAGTTATCAGTAATTGTGTTTAGATTTTAGACATATTTTTATGAATTTTCTTGTGTAATGAATATACCTGAAAATTTTTTTATTTAAAAGTCATTTCTTTACATTTTAATTTTTTTTATTTTCTCTTTAATCTAACTACAAGTGGTTTGTGGTCACTGAAATAGGACTCATAAATGAAACATTCTAAATTGTAATCAGCTAATCGCCCAAATACTCCGTCAATTGTTGTTTGATAGATCGTAGTTGCCAATCTTGGTGAAAGTAGTTGAATGTTGAAGCTTGTTTCGAAAAAGTTTTCAATTTCTGCTCCTGGGCCGCTAAGATCTTGATTGAAGTCACCACAAATGATGACGTAAAACTCTCTAAACTTTTACACATATTCTAATGACGTCAACAAAAAAAAACTAATACTTTTGATAATACTAAGACTTCCGGCAATGGCGGCCGTTGCCTGCGCCAGTGTTATCTCTCGATTCGCAATGTTTTTTGGTAGTTTTAACGGGGTTTTTTAACGGATCGAGTAACTGAGTGTTGATGCACAAATGGCAGGTCAGGACATACAAAAAACATATATACATCATGGGTCTAGGACTTATGGATGCTGAGATCTAGGGTGATGACAGACGGACGGACGGACAAAACGGGTGCAATAGCGCATTCGACTTCTCGAAAATGCGCTAAAAAATCGGAAATTCTTCTTTGGAAATTGCGTTTAAATACTCATTACAGTTTTTATTACTTGGTATAGATGTTTAGATCTAGATGTATTGTTTATGTAAAAACAATGTTTTTCAGCATATATTTAATATAGAAGTAGTAATACTTTTGCCAAATGTTAGTGTTATAAGGTAGTCTACAAATTTTGTTTTTTGTTTAGTTCACTGATTTAAATACAAATTTTATTGTGTTTTTTTTTTAATGTTTTAAATTCATCACCAGTGTCTATGGTATGAAACCACTATACTTCCCTTTCAGGATTAATAGAGCACGGTTTATATTTCGCCTGGCTGTAATAAGAGCATGTGCCGTATATACACAGTTTTGTGAGTTATCAACGAATATTTTGTTTCAGTCAAGTATTCGCTCTGAGTACAGTAGCTTTATTTTTACGTAAAGCCCATTTGAATGTACTCTTAAATAGGCAATGGCCGAAAACTGTGTCACTTAGAAAAAGGGGGTGGGGGTGGAAAGGATATGGTTTTTTAATTTAGTTTGGGACTTACAAAATGTGTGTATAAATAAGGAGGTATGAACAAATTAGATAGCTAAGTTTCTTTTTTATTATAATTTTTTTTATTAATAAATATTTTTTACTATTTCTTTTTAATAATTTATAGTTTTTACACTTTTTATTAGGCGGGAAGTGGAAGGAAAAAAAATAGTTGATTCTGACAAAGCATTTTGAAGTTGATTTATGTCAAGGCGAACTTTAAAATCATCACTTAAATTTTGCTTAAAGTGTTGCCTTAGTTTGTGCCCACATTTTCCCAACCCAATTTTTTTCCTAAACCCTGCCTCAGACTTTTTAAAAAATCACGTGTCTCAAACTCTTGGCCTCTGATTGATGTTGTATTGTAAAACATGAAATCACGTGTCTCAAACTCTGGCCTCTGATTGATGTTGTATTGTAAAACATGAAATCACGTGTCTCAAACTCTTGGCCTCTGATTGATGTTGTATTGTAAAACATGACATCACGTGTCTCAAACTCTTGGCCTCTGATTGATGTTGTATTGTAAAACATGAAAAGTGTTTTTTAAGAGGCCCTCAACATGTTCGTTTATTCTACCCCACAGCCGATCCTTCCTAAGATGTTCCAAGTTATCAGGGATAACTCTCACATGCCGGAAGTGGATGTTGGGGTCTATCACAATAATCAACTCCCTTCCTCGTCATCGTCATCTGGTTATGGAACCCAAAGCCAGGTATCTTCCCACCCCCTCACTAACGCCATCACGATTACGCAAAGCCAAAGAGCATATAACTCATGACAAGTCCATGATGGCATAACTCTTGCCTGTGTAATCTTGGTGAAGATATATGAATCTTATTTTTGTTATTAAGTCCTGAAAATTTCTGAAATGGCACACTGCATTATCCTTCATATTATTAAATATTATTAAGTACGATTGTGAACTTATTTATAAGTTTCTATGTAACATTTGCTTTTAAAAGTATACCTATTTTTAAAAAAATAATAAATGGATAGATTTGTTTTAATTCAAAGACCATAGCGTGATCCAATGTAAGTGATACATATTATAAAATCACTCTTAAATTAAAAAAATAACTGTTTCGTGGTATTTTAAAATTAAATTGACGCTGACGTTCGTTTAATGATTAATGTTTTTAAACAACTGTGTTGAAGATTACGCCGTCTAAGAACACCGTGCCCTACGACCATGACGAGATCTACGTCCGCCTGGAACAGGTGTACACCAATCTCATGGTGTTCCAAACCAGCGCCAGGTCTTTCAAAGGTGTCGTGGGGGCTTCACAGTTCAACAGCAGGACGTACTGCAACGTGAACGACATGGACCCAGTCAAGAGAGAAAACGAGGAACTCAGGAAAAAGGTAATGAAACATAATATATCTAACCATCCATCGTTCTACAACGCCATCCACGCATCTATGAAGATATCTATTCATGAAACAGGGCATCCTCTAATACGGCTCTACTGTTCACCTATCAGAGACATGACAGTGATATTTACATGCACGTGTATCCATCCCATGTTCATCAAAATCCATGTTATTCTACACAATGGTTACATCATGACTTGCACGAGTCTGTCTGCCTTCTCAAAGTATGTCAGTGATTAACGATTTAATGAGAACATTGGCTGAGACATGTCGATTTATTCCACGGTGATTGGCTGTGATAGTTTAGACTTCGACACCAGACCTGACAGTGATTGGCTGTGATAGTTTAGACTTTAGACACCCCACCTCACAGTGATTGGCTTTGATAGTTTAGACTTTAGACACCCCACCTCACAGCGACTTAGAAACTTTGGAAAACCCACTCAATTTTGACGTAGAGAATTTAGACCATCACCATTCCACATTGACAGAAAACGTTTAGACAATCACTATTCCACATTGTCAGAGAACGTCTAGACCATCACCATTCCACATTGACAGAAAACGTTTAGACAATCACTATTCCACATTGACAAGAACGTCTAGACCATCACTATTCCACATTGACAGAGGACATCTAGACCATCACTATTCCACATTGACAGAGAACGTCTAGACCATCACTATTCCACATTGACAGAGAACATTAAGATAATCCACCTAATATTGAATGAAAAAAAAGTTGAGAAAAAGCAAACCACATTGACATAGAAAGTTTTGACAATCCTACTCCACAGATAGCGATGCTGGAGAGAGAGCTGCGATCGAAAAAGCCACCCAGCTTTGATGGATTCGCGTCAAACCCAACCCCGATCACCCCTCACTATCAAAGTGGACAAAAAGAAATATACTCCATCCTCCCATCCAAGGGGATTGTCATAGGTGAGTTGATGGTCAGACACGGGCGGACTCAATATGTCAAAAGGTGTCCCGCTATTATTTGTAAAGGAATAATGTTCAGTTACATCCATGCAGCGCGTGCCTTTACATAGAACGCTGTACGGCGTTTAACATTTTCTGTGTTCTAATTTATTTTATGAGTTTTATTTTCCTGTAAGTTTGACTAACTTTCTAAGGAAATGAAACTGATTGTATTAAAGGTAATGACTTTAGACACCCGACCTCACAGAGATTGGCTGTGATAGTTTAGACTTTAGATACCCCACCTCACAGTGATTGGCTGTGATAGTATATACTTTAGATACCCGCCTCACAGTGATTGGCTGTGATAGTATATACTTTAGATACCCCGCCTCACAGTGATTGGCTGTGATAGTATATACTTTAGATACCCAACCTCACAGTGATTGGTTATGATAGTTTAGACTTTAGACACCCCACCTCACAGAGATTGGTTATGATAGTTTAGACCTGAGACACCCCACCTCACAGTGATTGGTTATGATAGTTTAGACCTGAGACACCTCACCTCACAGTGATTGGTTATGATAGTTTAGACCTGAAACACCCCACCTCACAGAGATTGGTTATGATAGTTTAGACCTTAGACACCCCACCTCAGAGAGGTTGGTTATGATAGTTTAGACCTTAGACACCCCACCTCACAGAGATTGGTTATGATAGTTTAGACCTGAGACACCCCACCTCACAGTGATTGGTTATGATAGTTTAGACCTGAGACACCCCACCTCACAGAGATTGGCTGTGATAGTTTAGACTTAAGACACCCCACCTCACAGAGATTGGCTGTGATAGTTTAGACTTAAGACACCCCACCTCACAGAGATAGGCTGTGATAGTTTAGACCTGAGACACCCCACCTCACAGAGATTGGCTCATTTAATGGTTTATATATTTGAAAACGTCTTTCACCATGCAGGCAGGCCGACTTCACCCCTTCCCGCCTTGCCTGCACCTGTTGATATACGAGCCACAGAAGTCACCTTCAAATGGACCATCACGGAGTATTCCAGAAAACTCAGGGATGAGAAGATGCGAGGGGGGAAACAGTACTCAAGTCCTTTCTACTTGTCACATTGTGGATACAGGTACGTTGGCGCCGTCACATCATGGATATATGTGTGATGGCACTGTCAAGTTGTGGATGTAGGTGAAATGGCGCAACAACAGTGATACAGCTATAGTTAAGTGCTATATAAGTCAGACAGGTATATGGTCCCAACAACAGTGATACAGCTATAGTTAAGTGCTATATAAGTCAGACAGGTATATTGTCCCAATGTCAAGTAAAAGTTTCGCTCTTCAATCACCAGGGCCCAAATGGAGGCGTACCTGAATGGCAATGGAACAGCGGCCAACAGGTGCATGTCCGTGTTTCTACGGGTCATCAAGGGCGAGTACGACAGGTCGCTCAAATGGCCGGTGAACCTTCACATGGTGGTCATCTTGGTCAACCAGTCAGGTACAACTAGTTTAATTTCGACAAACCTATCAGTTGCAATTAGTCTTACTTTGGCCAATCAATGAGGTGTAACTACTGTCATTTAGTCAACCAATAGGTTCAGCTATAATGTTATTTTGATCAACCAGTCAGGTTAAAGGAGAATTATTATAGGTTAAAATAAAAGTTGTTTCTTCAGTAAAGGACAGTAAGGAAGTTTAAATTCAATCATTGTTCAACAAGCAGGATTAATTCGGATAAGCCATTCAGATACATCTAATTCTTTTGAACTCACCAGTCTGTTTGCCACTGTATTTCCACTACATATTTCTTTGCTGTCTCGAACTTAAATTTTATTCAACTTTTTGTGCGTAACTTCAACTCGATACATTAAGGATCTGACCTTTCGGTATTCGGGGCATTATGAAGCTAACCACCCATTGATATAACATAACGGTATCCCTCCCCCCCCCCGGTTACCGTGGATACAGATATAACAGTCTTAGCGGGGCCTTCTCTCTCATTCTCTTTTATGTTAAAAAATAAATGTTAAAAATGTGTGCATGGGTTTAGATCCCAGTCATCACCCACCACAATATATAACATATATATATAATTCTCCTCATGGTTCAACCATGCCGGACAACAAGTAAGCTGTCTAACCCCAACGACCAATCAGCTGGCAAGAAAAGGTGTGGCACAGGGTAGGGGTCAACGAGACCAATGATGTGTTCAATTGAGGTCACTTACTTTGTTATTTCAGAACAACAGAATAGCATTTATTTCGTTGTGTAGTGGTTATTACATTCGCCTAACACGCAGAAGGTCTTAGCTTCAGGCCCCAGCTAAGACATTACTTTTTTAATTTTTAAAAATGTTTGTGTTTGTGCCCGTTCATTTCCCAATTTCTTTTCGAACATGACTTCGCAACACGGCTGTAAGCTTTGTTTCGTGCCCTTTACGCGCAGACAATTCCCCGTTAGATTAGACTTTGCCATGACAATAAATAAAGCACAGTGCCAAACGTTCAAAAAGATATGTCTGTATCCTCCAAAACCTGTTTTCAGTCATGGACAATTGTATGTTGCTCTCTCCATAGTTCCTTCTTTTCATTCACTCACAGTCGTTTGCCCAAACCCACCCCCTTTTGGACAACTGCGTTTTTCAGGAAGTTTTCACCCGTCACTAAATCATTAGCGGTGCATGCTACGATGTGGGTCTGCTAGTTACTTTAAATTGTCTTAGTTGTGTAATGATAGTTGTAAAAATGAAACAGCACCTATACGCTTTCATTTTAGGTCAAAACTTGGAATGTCTGAAGGCTGGGGGCCACCAGTTCCAGTTTATGCAGCCCCAGGGTGGCGCCGACAGTGAGACCGACTGCTGGGGGCTCATCGAGTTTGTGAGCCATGAGCTGATACGACGAAAAGATTACATCTCCAATGATAAAATTGTGATCAAGTGCCGCCTTATGATTCTACCCCCATAACTGTCAGGACACACGTGATCTCGCCGTGGTCAACGATTGGTTTACGTTCGAAACGAGGCTAAGAAATGTTGATATTGGTGTGTTGTATGATGTATGCATTTAAACAACTTATTCCATTTCTAACAAAATACTTTCATACAATAATTTTATCAAAAGTGATAATTGGACAAATTTGCAGAACGAAACTAGGAATATTAATATTATTATAAATGGTGAAAAAAGACTAACCCTGAATGATAGTTTATAAAGTTTCTAAAATTTATATCGTTTGAAATCATTTCATTGACTAGGATCACGTTGACTAAGATCACGCTAAGATCACGCTGACGGAAATTAAACAAGAGGATTTCGTTGCGTTTAAGATGTCACTGTGTTATCGAAATGTGTTTTAAATTCATAGTTTTTAAAACACGGAAAGCTAAAAAAAAAATGTATTGGATACAATCAAGAGTCACGCGTTTACATGTCTATTCCTGTCATTCATGTCTGCACGACATTGGACGTGTCACTCAGCTAAAATATATTGGAAATAGTATGACTATTAACTCCTTAATACATAAGTAAAAGCTTTACACAAGGCTTTATAAAAAGCATTTGGCTTACTATATAAAAGCCAAATACAAGGTTTCTTGTTACAGCATTGCCTCACTACATTAAAAAGTAACACATGGCTCACGCTACAGCATTTGGCTCAATCTTATTTTCACTGCATTGATCTAAAGTGAACGTTGTAAGGCTTTGGGGAAAACTTTTGAAATTTTAATATTATGAAAGTAACGGGGGTTGGGCATCACGACGTCAACAATGAGCCGTCAACTGATGACAACCAAGGAAGTCAGCGATGAGATGATACACTAGTGACAAGGTCATCTGCTGCCAAATGTTCTTCTCTATAGATGGGGGTGAAGTAAGCTCATTAAGCATGTTATGTCTTTTTTTATTCTTTTTTTTTTTTTTCATTTCATAAATGATTTTTTTTTAAAATAGCAGAGTAGTTCTCACTTGCCTCTTTATTCCAGTTCTGTCTCCTGATACTCATAATCGTATTATGTAATCCATCATTCACTTCTTTTTTGAGAGGCTGGTGGAAAAAATATTTTTATTCACCATTTTCTTTTTTTGATAATGTAAATGTATTTTTTTTTCCAATTAAAAAGTAACCAATGCACCTGTTGTTTTTTTTTCGTACCTAAAAAATATAATGTTACTTTGTCTCATTTTACAGTTACAATATTTAACATAATTAACTTGAAACATAATATGGCTTTTAGACATTGATAGAATATAATACATCAATGAAATCTTTCTAAAGTTTGTTATTTTTTGTGAAAATGGACGGGTGACCACTGAGTGCAATTTGGCAATGAGTTTCCCTGCACATATACCTTCAGGATTAATGGAATAATCCTAATCTCTGACCTACTGTCATTACAACTCCCTGAATGATATTTGATGGCCACATAGATAAGCTAATAACATTTCATGCGTAGTATAACTTAGAACATAAATTTCTCATAAGCACTCTGGAATAAACCTGTAACTAATTTTGTCTGTTGGGCCGCTTTCACTCTTGTAGGCGTGTATTGCTGACACATTCATTAAAACACATAAGTCCATTATATCATAATAAACATTAATCAAATACTAGAACGTATTTACATGGAATTAATGTAGATCTCTATTAGTAGAACACATTCAGTGATCATCTTGTCTCCACATCTCATTCTCAACTCTCTGACTTTCCGGTCTCTACGTCACTCATCCCGTGATCTCTCCCTACCAATCATATATCAAATACTATCATGTGACAAAACCCTCTAGCCTCTAGCAGCATGAGTGCGCGCGAGAGTTGCAGGTTGTTAGTCATGTACTTTATAGCCAGGAACTTGTTCTAACAATGGACTTGTTCTAGCCAGGGACTTGTTCTAACAATGGACTTTTTCTAGCCAGGGACTTGTTTAAGACCAAGGACTTTGTTCTAGCCAGGGACTTGTTCTGACAATGGACTTGTTCTAGCCAGGGACTTGTTCTAACAATGGACTTGTTCTAGCCAGGGACTTGTTCTAACAATGACTTGTTCTAGCCAGGGACTTGTTCTAACAATGGACTTGTTCTAGCCAGGGACTTGTTCTAACAATGGACTTGTTCTAGCCAGGGACGTGTTCTAACAATGGACTTGTTCTAGCCAGGGACTTGTTCTAACAATGGACTTGTTCTAGCCAGGGACTTGTTCTAACAATGGACTTGTTCTAACCAGGGACTTGTTCTAACAATAGACTTGTACTAGCCAGGGACTTGTTCTAACAATGGACTTGTTCTAGCCAGGGACTTGTTTTAGACCAAGGACTTGTTCTAGCCAGGGACTTGTTCTAGCAATGGACTTGTTCTAACCAGGAACTTGTTCTAACAATGGATTTGTTCTAGCCAGGGACTTGTTCTAACAATGGACTTGTTCTAGCCAGGGACTTGTTTTAGACCAAGGACTTGTTCTAGCCAGGGACTTGTTCTAACAATGGACTTGTTCTAACCAGGGACTTGTTTTAGACCAAGGACTTGTTCTAGCCAGGGACTTGTTCTAACAATGGACTTGTTCTAACCAGGGACTTGTTCTAACAATAGACTTGTACTAGCCAGGGACTTGTTCTAACAATGGACTTGTTCTAGCAAGGGACTTGTTTTAACAATGGACTTGTTCTAGCCAGGGACTTGTTCTAACAATGGACTTGTTCTAGCCAGGGACTTGTTTTAGACCAAGGACTTGTTCTAGCCAGGGACTTGTTTTAGACCATGGACTTGTTCTAGCCAGGGACTTGTTCTAACAATGGACTTGTTCTAGCCAGGGACTTGTTCTAACAATGGACTTGTTCTAGCCAGGGACTTGTTCTAGCCAGGGACTTGTTCTAACCAGGGACTTGTTCTAACAATGGACTTGTTCTAGCCAGGGACTTGTTCTAACAATGGACTTGTTCTAGCCAGGGACTTGTTTTAGACCAAGGACTTGTTCTAGCCAGGGACTTGTTTTAGACCAAGGACTTGTTCTAGCCAGGGACTTGTTCTAACAATGTACTTGTTCTAACAATGGACTTGTTCTAGCCAGGGACTTGTTTTAGACCAAGGACTTGTTCTAGCCAGGGACTTGTTCTAACAATGGACTTGTTCTAGCCAGGGACCTGTTCTAACAATGGACTTGTTCTAGCCAGGGACTTGTTTTAGACCAAGGACTTGTTCTCTTGTCTTATGGTGTTCCTGAGTCCACCAAGCTTTGATGGGTAACACAATGGTTAGGGAAATCAAGGCGTCTGGGCATTGCACACTAGCCGTGACCAGTGTCACTTACCGTTCTTATAAAAACGTAGGACGCAATAATATTCTATTCATAAGTGCGATAAAAAGTAGAAACTATATTTTTTTCTTACATATATTTGAAAATGTCGAATTCAGGCGAGGGAAAAATAAAATCTTTGGTTACAGCTAGATCCAACTCCGCAGACGTGGTCCTATGCTGTTAACAGAGTAGCAGCTCTTGCAACAAGAAGTGACGCCTGTATAATAACAGGGTTCGCTTTAGGAATATATATAAATAT
>MUZC01004804.1:349999-363855 GCA_002072015.1 Radix auricularia | reverse complement strand
CACACACACACACACACACACACACACAACATACACACACACACACACACACCACACACAGCACACACAGACCACACACCACACCACACACACACCACACACACACACCACACCACACACACCACACACGACTCATATTATTCACCCTCTAACCAAACACTATAAACCCCTCCACCTAACCCAAAACCACACTCAAAAATATGTATGCCATCATGGCTGGTTATTCAATATCAAAATATTTTGTTAGATCCTTGTTTTTAAGCAGTGTCAGTAAAATACTATCGACTGATTTCCGAAAATTTGGTGATGGTGATCTTCTTCGTTATTCCTCCCCAGGAATAGGTCTGGCCTCGTGTATCATAGTGTTTCTTCTCGACTGCTACTACAACGTCATCCTGACATGGGCGTTCTACTACTTCTTCTCTTCCTTTACCTCAGAGCTCCCCTGGCAAAGGTGCGGCCATGAGTGGAACACCCAAAACTGTACTGACCCGGTGACCGAGTTCTGGGAGTAAGTCAAACTGTTACAATTATTTAGGTCATGTCTGAATGGCATCAGTTGATAGACTATTTCCACCGATTCCCCCCCCCCCCCCACCAAACCAACTCAATTTACCTTAATTCTTGAGGGTAACTTTATTTCGGGGTGTAAGTGTAACAATCAAAAGTCTTCGGAGGCTCATTTATTTTATACGCCTTAGTCCATGATGGAAAAACGAGTTTTTAATTTTAAAAAAGAGAAGCAAATCTCCCACACACACACACACACACACACACACACACACACACACACACACACACACACAGCTTTGTGATTTTAGATATCTATTGGTGACAAGTTCTATTTTTCGTTTTAGAAACAAAGTTCTTGGGTTGACGGATGGCCTTCATCACCTTGGAAACCTGAAGCCTGACCTGACACTCTGCCTCATCTTTACCTGGTTCGTTGTTTATCTCTGCATTTGTAAAGGAATAAAGACGTCTGGGAAGGTTAGTCAATATAGGAATCTGATCCATTTCATTTCGTTAGAAGAGAAATTTTATATGTTTAGTAACCCTAAGTATTATAAATGTACGCAAATACATATCAATGATCGACGGCTAATGATGTACTCCAAACATCTATCCTGGTTAAAAGAAACTTTGTAAAAGTCAAATTTATACTGTTATTTGCTTTATAATAGAGCAATTAAACAAATATACTTTAGTATAACAGAGCAAAGATAAACTCAAAATAAAGGTGATTTAGTGAAAGAAAATAAATAATTATTTTAAAAAAATTGATGCTGTAATTAATGGGTAGCAAACTTTAAAAGAAATTTTTTAAAAAACAAAAAAAACTCTTACCTCCCTTTAATTGTATATTTATCACTTGAAATTTTAAAATATATTTTAAAACTTATATTATCACTAAATTGTTTAACAACCATTGAGCATACGACAGATAATAGCTTTGAGAAACATCACACAACATGAAAGGGGCTGGTGATGGAGAAGTTAACTCTTTCGTTAAGTCGCAGTCACAAGCACTTTAAAAGAAAATTGTAGGCTTTCAAATCATTTGTTCTTGTCAAGTTTTTAGCTTTTGTGGAAATTTGAAAAAGTTCCATTTTTAAGATTGTATTTTAAAAATCATAACACAAAGTTTTTTGTTTGATTTTTAAAAAAAATTCATTTAAAAGGAAAGCACAATCTATTGTGGCTTGGGCATGTTTGGCGGAAATCCGTTTCACCGATAATGAGACAGTTTTGGCATTTCCCGTTCAATAGCATAACTCCTCGGGGAAGGGGTGGCAAAAATCTAGGTCCATCCAGAGTTGCCAGAAATTCATTTACAACACTAAGTTACCCTTTAAGATATCTTACAAACAATAGAGGTATTGTTTTACCCCTAGAGGTATATTGCTACCCCTTAAAGGTACATTGCTAGCCTTGAGGTATATTGCTACCCCTAAAGGTATATTGCTAACCTTGAGGCATATTGCTACCACTAGAGTTATTTTGCTATACCTATGTATCAAGCTTTGAAATCTCTTTCACAACTGGTCAATGACAGGTGATGCATGTGACCGCCACGTCCCCGTACATCTTCATGATACTCCTGCTGGTCAGAAACAGTCAACTGGACGGGGCAATGGACGGGATCGGGTTTTACCTGACCCCCAACATGACAAAACTCAAAGAAGCTTCAGTAAGATTTGAAATATGTGTGAACAGATAGGGAAATAAAAAATGGTTACCTTTTTTTAAATTTTTTTTTTAATTTACATTTGGTTTAGAGATGATGCTACCTTAAAGTTTAAGTCAGCAAATAACTAACTTTAAAAGTTAAAAAAGTTAAGAAAATCTGTATCGTCTTCAGATAAACCATTTTCACATCTCCACTCGCATCATTAAGAAAAACAACAACAAAAACAAAAACAACAACAACAAAACAGTTTAGAGACTGTCGATTGATTTTAATATTGGTCTTCTTATTTCCTCGTTGGAACAGTTAGAACGTATTTTTCTAGTTATTTTAAGAGCTGCTTTATTATGTCAATAAAAAAACTCATTGTTTTTTAGTTTTATAGATTCATATATATTTAAAATCATTTTGAGGCATTTAAGTTCTGAAATTATTTTTCTAAATTAAGACAATAAAAATCGTATATCAAAGTCTTTTAATTAACTGACCTGTATAACTCAATTATTGTATTTGTGATCGATCAATCCATCCATCAGGTGCCATGCCTGTAGGCGTAGGCGGTCATGCTTCGCCACAGCTCTCTGTCTTTGGGATTTCCCATCAGCTCTGCTGGTGTTTGGCCCCATACCATCTTGTCAGCCCGTCCAGTATCTTTTCTCTCTGTCTATCTCGATCCCTTTTGCCCTCTTTCTTTCCTGTTGTTACTGTGGGCTCTAGTTTGCCTCATGATGTGTCAAAGAATTTTACATTGTCTATTTTTAAAGTTAGACATAATTTTTCTTTTCTGGCTTACTTTTTTGTGACACCCTTTTTTAAAAAAAAAAATCTGGGATTTAACTATTGGATTTATTTGTCTAATAATAATAACACGTCTTACACCAAAGACCTTCTATTAAATGGCCTACATGAATATATTCATTCTCAGGTGTGGGTCGACGCTGGAACTCAGATTCTATTTTCCTCATCTATAGCATTAGGCACCCTCACGGCATTGGGCAGCTACAACAAATTTAAACACAACTCCTACAGGTAATGGTGGATACAGCTTTTACAGGTGATGTGACAATACAGACACGCATCTTTCAGCAAAGTTCGTACAGGTGTTTGAAACAGTTGAGACAGGCCACCGCCAATGTTCCCTTTAAGCCGACCGACGCCGCGCAGCAGTTTAGAATTTCTTTTAATTACTGCGTAGCAGATTAAAAAAAAATATTTCACAAAAAATGATGCTGTGCAACGTTAATCACGAGTTCTTTTATTTTGCCCATGAACCAATGGACGTTAAAGTGAACTTTGGGGCCACCGTACTTGCTGACTTAGCTGTTCCAATTATTTGCTCTGAATTTACCGAGGACTCATCAATTGTGTTTTATTGAAAAATAAAATTCTAAGATAATTGTTTCCATTAAATTGTCATATTTTTACGCCTTTATTTGTATGGCTTTAACCGGTATAGTTGGATTTTGCTTTAAAGTTAAAATTTTTAATGTCTACAATTTTGAATGCCGGTTAAGCGTTGTTTCAACGGTAGCTGAATGGTTTGTTTCAAAAATTTAATAAGTACTCAATTATCGTAACGTTTGTGCACCTTTGTGTCTGGCACGGTCCTGGACTAGAGAAACAACAAAAGATATGAGCATTTTAGTGCAATATTCTGATATCTTTTGCGTGTAATCGCTACTCATTAATAGGTATACCTTTGCTGATCTGACAAATTATACTTTTGGCTTACCATAACATTTAAACTATTTGCTTACCATCGCGCTATATCATCGGCTTACCATCACTCTATTCACTATACTGTTGACTTACCATCACGTTATAAATTTGGCTAACCACCATTTTATATCGGCATACTATAACTCAATAATATTCGCTTACTATCACTATCACATTATGCCATCGGCGGCCCCATTACAACTAGGGATTCGTTGATATTCGCCTGCGTCAACTCTGGGACGTCCATCCTTGCTGGCTTCATCGTGTTCACCATCCTGGGCTTTATGGCCAAACAACAAGGGAAGTCAATTCACGAAGTGGCCGAGTCAGGTGAGTTACTCGCTTACCTTCCTTTATCTCTTAGTTACTCTCCCTTGAACGAATGTGTTCTAAATTTGACTTGAACTGCCGACTTTTTGCCTTAGTACAAACTGTTGAAATTTAGATGCAGATGATATATCATTTCAAAAACAACCCTTAACCGTTAAGTGAGAGATAGAGGAAGGTAGAGCTATATGCAAGGCTGAAGAATTTCTTAAATTTTTACTAAGTCTGCAAAATCGACTTCCAACAGCTTGCTCGAAAATATACACCTGAGTCATCTATAAATCAATAAAATTTAAATATTTTTGTATGCAAAATAATGTCCAAATTCTTGGTCTCATTTGCTAATTCATGCTTTGCTCGTGTACTTCCATAGGAACAGCAGGAGGATTCGTTAAAATTTGATGGGATGCTCGGCAATTCGATAGGGGCAATTACATTTCTCCTGAAATTACTAGCACTTAGTAGCACCGTATACCTTTAACAAAAACGAGTTATTTATTTATTTTTAAAAATATTCTTGTTCATCTACAATCCCTGCAATAAATGCCCCTGAACGCTTCCATATCTTGAGCATGACAAGTGGCCCAAATTAACACCCCCTCATACAAAATCAAAGTGCGGCTGGTGTAAGAAATGTATGCACCAGCATCATCCAACATTGTCTTTTAGTAATGAAAAATACCAATAAGTCATTACATAACACCAATAATTCATTATGAAACTGTTGAAATTTCTACACAGGACCGGGCCTCGCATTCATCGCCTATCCGAGTGCCGTGGTACAGTTGCCCTGGGCACCGCTGTGGTCAGTCTGTTTCTTTCTGATGATCATCTTACTGGGACTGGACAGCCAGGTGAGGTGCTGATGTCCCTGAAATCCTACATGTGGAAGAAAATCAGCAGTCCCGAGCCTGCGCTCTTCATGGGGCTTCCCGGAGAACCCCCTCAGCCCTCTGGCCCCCTAAGGGACGTAAAGACTCAGAAGCACCCCCCTCCCGGAGCGGCTGCTGCTACAAGCGGCCGCCTGGGCGTCCAGGACACTAGGTCGAAAACGCCTCCCACTAAGTGTCCCTGAACAAATCCTAGTTCAATAGTGGTGTACCGGTGTATTGGGCTATAGTTGTATTGGTGTTCTTCATCGATTTATGATATAATACAAAAATTATTTTCTATATTATGATGGTTAATCTTTTACAGAAATAAAAAATTAATCAAATAAATTTTTCTAATCTAAAATAAAATTAAATTCATTCATTTAAGAACATTTGTTTAATAGCTTGAAAAATATGTATAATAGGACTGACTAAGGTGAAAAACTGTTACTTCCCATTGGAAAATCAAGATGTTCACTTTAAGTTATCGGAACTGTTTTACATATTTAAAAGTAACAAATTTATTTTATTGCCTTTTCATGGCCCCGAAAAATAAATGTAGCGAAATGAAACTAAAATCCATTAATAACAGGGAAATTACTATGAATCGATGAATGTAAAAAAAAAAGTAACAAATATTTTTTAAAAATAAAAAAAAAAATTAAATTTTAAAAAAGGCCTCAATCTAAATACTCTTTGCAGCAATTAGAGCATGCGGCCTTCTGTTTAAAAATAAATTTAAAAAAAATTTTAAACATATGTTTTATGATAATTTATACTAATCTTTTTAGTACAATAAAACCTTGGTTGGTAGTTTTTCAGCAAACGTGATTTTGTTACCCTTCCAAAATGTGAAACTGAGTAATCACATCTAATCGAATTATCGATTTTAATTCATCTATATATACACTCTAAGTTTATTTTTTGTTTGTAGGTTTGAGGTACGGTAGGATGTAATTTATATTTTCTGACGGTAGCAGCCGATCACGTTATGACAACAGAGAGCGTTTCTCGTCGACAGTTTGTGGGTGTTGAGGGTGTCATCACGACCGTCGTGGACCAGTACCCGAAGCTGCTGAGGCGGGGATACCGCAAGGAGATGTTTGTGGCCGTGGTCTGTCTGCTCATGTGTATCGTCGGGTTGTCAATGGTCTGCGAGGTACGCGGTCTTTTCTACAACGTTTTCTTCTCTATTAAACCTAGTTTCGGCGTTGTTCTCTTGCTGCATGTAATACAATTGTTATTGTTAATCGCATTTTTTTTTTGCGTCCATTGTTACGTGTCTATTGTTGAACATTTTACTACCTCTCCGTTGGTCCACACTTGATGCCGTGTAATTTAATTTCAATTATTTACTACCAGAGGCGTCACTAGGGGTGTGAGGGTGCGGACCGCACTGGCACCGGATGACATTATCACCCGGGGTGACACCGAAGTGTAAAATTCTGTATGTTTCCGTTATTTGGCACTGGCAGACTCCGAGGAGCAGGCCCGGCCTAAGGGAATTGGAGGCCCTAGGTGAAGTGAATTTGGTGGCCCTAAACGCATTAGAAAAATAAAAAAATCAATATGGAAAGATTCTTGTGCGAGGCCTCCACTAATGATGTGACTAATCGGAGGCCCTAGGCGGATGCCTAGTTTGCCTATGCCTACAGCCGGCCCAGCGAGGAGGTTGGAAGGGGTAAGTCGTAAGATGATGACAACACGAGCTACCGCACTGGATGACATCAACCCAAGCGACGCCTCTGTTTACTACGAGTATACATGTACATGTATATATGTGGTATTGTGCTAATTTCAATACTATTAGGGAAAAAACGGAGTAGCTTAACTTTCGGATGGCTACAATTTGATACTGAATTATTACACATGTTAATATATATACCTTATTTTGATGTAATAAAGATAATATCATAGTAAAATTTAACATTTACCATTTATAATTTATGAATGATTTTTTATTCAATATAACTACACATTGAACTTATCATGAGAAGTGTCAAAAACATATTCGCTCATCTCCATTCAAGTGTCATTTTCTTCCCTCTCTTAAAGATTATAGTTTTGATAAATTCTTTTTTAATTTAAATTATTTGTTAGTAACCTGGTGTAAAAAGTTGTTGTCGCACTTGTGTCGTTATCGTTCTTATTTTTGAAGATAATTTATTGTTACTATTGTAAAGATCATTTCCAATGTACAACAGTTGCTATTTTGACTTATTTTAGCTTTTTTAAAAAAAAAATATTTTGCAATATTGTTTTCATGATGTGACTGTTTAAGAAGAAAGTCCCAACGTAAAATGTCGAAGTGTAAAAAAAAATTGAAAAGCTCCTCAAGTGATAATTGACCATTTTGTTGAGATCTGAGACACCTATTTCTAGCCCTTGTTTCCCCTTACTCCACAGGGAGGGATGTACGTCTTCCAGCTGTTTGACTACTACTCAGGGAGTCGAATCATCGCCTTGGTGGCGTTTTTAGAGTGCTTTGCTATATCCTACGTTTACGGCAAGTTTCGGTTGTGTGTGTGTGTTGTTTTTTTTTCACCTCTGACGTAGTTCCCAGGTTGGTCGTATAAAGAACAACTAATTTTTGTTCAGGTTTAGAGTGTGTTCCCACTCACCAACCCAAATTACACCAAACAATTATTTTTTCTGGCTATCAAGAAAAAAATGAATTTGAACACGTTTTATTTTTTCATTCAAATGATACTATTAGGCTATATGTTTATTTATTGTCTTTAAAATTTTCCCGCATTATTAAAACGTGCTAATTTGACTTAAATATACATAAATATATACTAACTAACCCCACCCCGGATAGTTTATAAAGGAATTATGAAATATTTCTTATAACCAATTAACGAACCTATTTTAGAAACGTAAAAATTACACGTAAATGTCTATGCTCATTATACCTTGTTTTTAATCTTGTGTTTGAAGGCATCCGTCGTTTCTATGACAACATTCTCATGATGGTGGGCCACACAATGCTGAAGAAGACCCTCCCGTACATGCTTGTTTGCTGGACGGTGATGACTCCTATGTTCACTATGGTGGGTAGAACTCCTTCCAGGATAATTATTGGATTCGTATCTGCTATGCCTAATCTAATATACACATTTCCACACAACAATGTCTTTTATTTTAGCCGTTCCAACATGTATAGTTCCTTGAAACAGACAAGCGGCCGTCCATAAATTACGTCACGCTCCAAGCGGGGTGGGGGGGAGATGTGTAAGAGAGTGTAAAAGGGGGAGGGGGTGAGGCCAAGTGTGACGTCACATTTTTTAATATATTAGAAACATTAGAATTAGTTTTATGTCAAAATAGCATGAAATGCGTATCTTTTCAATGTGTTCTCAATTCCTCATGCTAGTTAGGAGCGCTAGTATAGTCTTGTAAAGCCTTGTTTTATGTGTAGCCTTACCGAAAGTGTTATTGTTTCTTTGTTGTCTGCTGCATAATTATATCACTGATCAAGAAATTTGGAATTTGTATTATAATACAAAATATTTAGAATTCAGAGGTAATTTTTGTATAATATAATCATTATTATCATAAACTTAAAAACGATTATATCGAGTTTCTTTAAAATATATGACAAATACCAGTTAATGACTTACTTATTTATTAGACTTCCATTTTTAGTTAGTAAAAGGCTAAAAGAATATCTAAATTATAATTTCGTTTTTAATAGAGGGATAAATATTCCTACTGCCCGCTGTAACAACCTAACTGTCATAAAAGCGTGAGACCAAAAGGGTCATTGTTTTTTACGAGAAAGCAAAGTATTAATATAAAACTAAAAACTATTGATTAATTATGTAGCAGTGTGGCCGACATATATAACTTATATAATGATAGATTGATAATTGTATTGGTAATGTTAGGGTATTCAGAAATGTACGAAGCGTGACGTATTTAGGGGGGGGGGCGTCCCAAGATTTGTGTCACTTTGTGACAGGGGGAGGGGGATCAAAATGGTAAAAAATAGCGTGACGTACTCTATGGACGGCACCCGATGTTTTAGACCATCCATCATAAATCAGGATTTCAAATAACAATGTTTTAGACAATAAAATCTCTGTATTCCCATACTGCAGACCACTAAATCTCTATAACTCCAATCAATAGACACTGCTTTAGATCACCAAACCCTATTTCCATACAAAAGAACACCAAGCCTACCTCTATATTTCCATACTAAAGATAACTAAATCGCTATATATCCGAACAATAATCTTTTAGATCACCAAACCTCTATATTTCCCTACTACAGACCCTTACACCTCTATATTTCCCTACTACAGACCACCAAACCTCTATATTTCCCTCTACAGACCACCAAACCTCTATATTTCCCTACTACAGACCCCTACATCTCTATATTTCCCAACTACAGACCACCAAACCTCTATATCTCCCTACTACAGACCACCAAACCTCTAAATTTCCCTACTACACACCACCAAACCTCTAAATTTCCCTACTACACACCACCAAACCTCTAAATTTCCCTACTGAAGACCTCCACAACTCTATATTCCCTACTACACACCACCAAACCTCTATATTTCCCTACTACAGACTGTGTTTTGTCTAAGTCTGGTCGACTACTCTGAGCTGATCTACACGCGCTCTGACTCACGGGTCTACGTGTACCCACTCTGGGGTGTCGCCATTGGTTGGCTCCTGGCTCTGTCGTCAGTGCTGTGGATCCCCATAGTCGGCATCTACAAGTTTTTCAAATTCGGTGGTAACATGACGGTGAGCTGAGTTGTGGTTCTTTAGTTTTTTTGTTGTTGTTTTTTAATTTGTTACATTTTTGTTTTCCAGAAAAATATTTCAGCTTATATTTATAGTCAAACAATTATAATCCTTCATATAATCAAATAATCTTTTAAAAAATATTTTGCGTTATTTGAAAGACGTAACAATATGATTTCCACAATACACATTCAAAAATATCGACGAATGAGTTAGAATTGCTGTTGAAAAGAAAATATAATCTTTAGTTATTTAATTTTCTGCCTCTGTTCATAAAGGGCCCCACGCCCAAAACGCCGTGTTTTCTAGTTGAAAATGAGCATGTTTCAAATCACTGTTTTGTTTACTATTGAAACATGCATTTTTAGTGCAATTTGCACTCTAATATCATATGGAAAATCCCCTTATAACGTCATCAATTGTAGGTAATCAAATATTTAAGTGGAAATTTTATTTAAAATTGAGGTTTGATGTGACGTCAAATTTCTTACCACACCCCCTCCCCCTCGTCACACATCGTCTCAAATTTATGACCACCCCCTCCCTCCACTAGGTGCGTGACGACATTTATGGAAGCAAGATCCGATTGACTGCATCGAAATAAGAAATATATTTCTTTACATTAAAAATCACTTTATAAATCACCTTTTTAAAAAAATTTCTTCATTTATCTAATATATTTGTTTTTAAGAACCAATTTTAAGATTTTAAGGATTTATCTGCCAGATTTTTCTAACATAAATGCTATTTATGTTGGACCGTTCTAATAAATTATATAGATAATTTTGGCTCGTCGCCCATAAAATGTCATTATCGTGTCTTTTTAGTTTGCTAACAAATATGATAAACACATTTTCTAAACTCCATTTGTTTCACACTTATGTTTGAGTGACTCTACTCTTACGAAGCCCTTTTCAATGTATTTTTAAAAATTTCTCTGCTATCACCAATAGATGACAATGTCTTATTTGACTTTTCCACTTTTTGCTAATTAACTGCCAGTTGTTTTCTTTTGTACTTTGATTTTAACGGTTAGTACTGGTTTGCGCGAAAAATCTGAGGAGTTAATTCCACCACTTTTCGCGTTACCGTATATACTCGTTCTATAGCCCGTTCGTTCATAAGCCAACCCCATCAAAATTTTCCCCAAGATTTGTCCCAAAAACAAAAAAAAAGAGCGAGGATATATAGTAATACTATGCAGTGCGACGATGCATAATATATTTCAATATAAACTTCATCTCGCCCAATTGTAAATTCGTCATAAATGTGGTTCTTCGATATGGTGCACCGTGCTTTGGGCCCCTGGAGGTCACTGAGAGGCATGCGGTCCTTTAAGGGCCTTGAGCACCTGGCTACTTTACTCATTCTCAAATATCAAGTCAGCCTGTAACTGATGTTTCATATAGCGTATAAATAATTTTAGTATTGCGAAACACGCCCCATACGGAATTTTACACTTTGATGACACTCCATGGGATGGTGTCAGCTGGTGGTGTCCGCACCTCCACGCAAACCGTAATGACGCTTCTTTACGAATGCCATCTTTATGAAGGACTTCCAACGCATTCTCATAACACACATGCTACTTTATTGAGGACTCCGACCCACACCAATTTCACACGGCCCCTTTACCCTGGGAACCCACCCTCCACAGAATTCTAACGAAGAGCCCTTTTGTTGACTCCAGGTTCATGTAATTCTAAGGTTTGCCTTCCTTAAATTTCAGGTCTTCAAACTGCTGATGGTGCCGCACAAGCTCCACAGACACCAGATGAGACCACAGGACAAGGACGAGATAAACCTGCACCGCTACAACGCCGAGAGGTGGGGTCTGCGCATGGATAGCGTCAGCGCAGAGAGCGATTCCTCAGCGAGCCTCACCAAGCCAGTTACACCGTGTGTCAAAACGTCCTCCTGGACCATAGGGTACAGCAATTAGGCTTCAGTCGGACTGCAGATGGGAATGAACATTGCTGAAATTTGACGTGACTATAGATCCTTGTAGTTTTGACGCCGCTTCTATAATAAATAAACAGCCACACGACATGGCTCTATCAGTCATAAGACAAACATCTTTCGGCCATTTAATAAAAAATCTGCCAGCCATATAACGGAACTGTTCAAGCCATATGAAACAATTCTGCCAGCTGTATGGCACAATTATGCCAACTGTGTGACACAACTGTCCAAGTCATATGACACAGCTCCGCCAGCCACATAACACAGATCATCATAAAATCATGTTTCCATGCATATGATACAGACACCCTGAATACAGTTGGACATAATCTCTCTGTGAGAAACACGCACTCTAATGACGTGTGATCTAAACCCTGTTTGCTGAATGACCTATGTCTTCTTGCCCAGTGACATAGATATGATTTATAACACTGGCCCCTGACTGCAGGAAAAAAACAACTTCAAAGTTTTTTCGTGTTATGAGATCCTTATTTTAGTTGTTGTTGTTGTTTTTTTTTTTTTTTTTTTTTTTCTTTTTTTCTTTCGTTTTATGAGATCCTAAAATAAGGATCTCATAAAACGAAAAAAAACTTTGGACTACCGAAGGAGCATGGAAATCTTTCAGAACGTCTATAGCATAATCAGTACTTTCTTAAACGTGGAGCAAGGCTATTGAGTGTCACGCCGTCATGACATTTAGTTATTTATTTTAAATTTAAATGTTAACAAAAAGACTAAGTAGCACGCTGCAATTGTTAAATATGTCATTTAAGTAAGGTAAGTGGTATGATCAAGAATGAAAATACTAAACGTCAAAGATTTTGGTGAATTTTGGTGAACACAATGTAAGAAAGAAAACTTGTTTCATTATTTTGTTCACCCTATTAGCTGCTAATGGCTTTGGATATTTCATGTTTTTGCCATTTAGCAAGATCGTGTGATAGTTTTCTGTAGTGTGTCTGAACACAAATCGGTTCGTCGACTTGCCGCTCAGTTGTGGTCTTTCTGACTCAAAAAAGGGAAAAAATATTCCCGAAAAAAACTAGACAAATTTTAAAGATTAAATGCCAAAACTTATACGATCTCGTTTTATTTTCGTTTTTTTCCTGTTAGTTTGATGTTTTTAATATTTTTCCTTCTAAATTAACTACAAAGATTTATATTTGTTCTCACAAAGCCTAATATTTATAGATGACAAAAGTTATAAAGGCTTATAAAAAAGAAAATCCTAAATAGCAAGACAACCCACAACCACAACGGTTTGGTAGTCGCCCCCTCCCCACATACACTGTTTATAGCTCTTATTTCTCAAACCTGACGACAGTCTATCCCAAAGTTCTATTTATTGTATTTCTTGAACCGAGTTCTGTGCCCTGACGATATAATAGAGATATCATATTTATTGTATTTATTGAACCGAGTTCTGTCGCCTGACGATATGATAGAGATATCATATTTATCAAAATAAATTGACGCGGTATGATTTTGAATCTGGCGTTGATCAATGAACAAAACACTTGAACATGATTGGAACGAAAGGAAACGTCATTAAAAAATTAAGTTTTTAAAAAAAACAATCATTTCATAAGAAAAATATTTTAAAAAAGAAAATATTCATTACATAGAGACATAACGTTGATATGTTTTAAATGATGAAGTTCAATTTCAAGCCTGGCATTAGCCTCACATCCTGAGATGAAACCTGTATAAAGAGTGATCTTAGCTATTGTCTCTCAGCTCAACACCTTGACATCTCTAAGTTACAATTCTCAGATGAATCAAGAACGATGCATCTTGTTTACATTTTACCCAAGATGATAAAGTTGTTGTTGTTGTTTTGTTTTGTTTTTTTTTTGTTTTTTTGGTGGGGGGTGTTCTTTGATTTTGTTTTGTTTTATTTATTTTTTTAATTATTTTTTTTAATTTAAAAACATTTTTTATTATTTATATTCTTTCGGACTTCAATAACTTGAATTTTAAAGTAAATTTGTCTATTGAAATCCTTCTTTTTTTTTTTTTTT
>MUZC01004804.1:302591-347893 GCA_002072015.1 Radix auricularia | reverse complement strand
CTATCTTTAATACTGCATTGTTGGTCTGGGTGCACCAGATCCTTTAGATACGGTTTAATTTTATTTGCTATTACTTTAGTGATTATTTTGTAATCTGTGTTAAGTAAAGATATTGGTCTATAATTTTTTGTTTGTGTTCTATCTGTTTTCTTTTTGTGGATAATTTTTATGTACGACTCTCCCATGTTGCGTGGCAGCTCTTTGTTCCTGTATGTTTCGTCCGTCATCGCGCGTAGGAGTGGCGTCAATTGTGTGGCGAAATGTATTGAAATCCTTCCATCATTTAACTCTTTAATTCTGGCCCACGATTGTTTACACCACTCGATTTCTGAGAGTTGCTGTAGATTTTTTTTTAATTGTCCGGAGGAAAATCATTGAAATGCGAATTTTTAGAGTTCAAATATATAAGTGTAAATACATGCAATATTCATGTAATGGTGTCAAAGTGTATGTGTGGTTAAAAATGTTAAAAATATTATTTAAAAGTGTAAACTACACCATTTAATATCTAAATATAATATTTGAAAATAAATGTCCGGATACTGTTCCGAACAACAGGTTTTTTTTTAATGTATTTTAGTTTTGAAACAATATACTGTAATGAACCAGCGTGACTCTATAGTTTATCTGAATCAGATAGATTTCTACCTAATTTCACAATCTTGTCAATTGGTAAGTCGTTGTAAGAATCTCAGCAACTTGAACCATGAGCAGCTTCAGGAAAGAGAAAACTGAAACTGTAAATGATCAGATGGAGCTAATAAAGCTACGGTATAAAGGGAATCATAGGACTGTCGGGCTTGTACAATTTTATTACTCATGAAGAGATGCTCCTAATTTGTTTTTATTCGTTTTGAGCCTTGAGCTCGTTTTGTGGCGCATGTCTGTCATAGCAGCTGTTTTCTGTGATGAAGATTAGCGAAACATCACATTAGTGTCGTCTCATTGATGGAAATTTGAACTCAATTATAAGAATTCATAACACAAAACATTACTATCAGCATAAATTTTTATTTTTTTTTAATAAATAAAAGACGCTGCAAATATCCAACTCGGAAATATCGGGGTTTCTGAGCAGAAATGGGTGTGTCATTCATTGATTTGTTATCATGAGAGCTTGTTTCGTTAAGTTAATATTGTCTTTAAAGTTTTAATTTTAGTCTTATTTAATTATTTTTCTGTTCGGGTTGATACCTAACGTGTGCTTTGAGTTTATCCAAGCTGGGCGATTGAGTTTGAAGCCCCCTTTTTTTTTCAAAAGTTATGTTTTTATTTTCATATTTTCGCACGTTATAATGCGGATTTAGATTTTATATCGATTTCATATAAAAGTAGCAATTTCCCCGCGCTTTGCTGCGGGAAGTTGGAGAATTAGTGATGAGTGAGGGGCTGAGTGCATAAAAAAACTATATTTGGGCCCCCGGCGCCCAGCAAGGGATATTTTAAATATTTTTTTACCAGCTACCATAGGGGAAGTGTATTTGACCCCNCCCCCCCCCCCCCCCCCCCATGAGTGGGAATTTAACATTCTATTTTGCCAATTATCATCGCGAGATTGTACTCAACAACTTCCTAAAGTTTCATGGGGAATGGGACAAATAGTAATTTTCAGTTTTTAAATTTGGGCCCCCGGACCCCTTAGTATGGTATATTTTAAATATTATTTCACCTAATAGCATAGTGAAAGTGTATTTATCAACTCCCCAACGTTTCATGAGTGTACCTACTCGGGAAATAGGAGAATTATAGATTTTCAATTTCTATAAAGCTCATATAAGAGAAAAACAACGGTTTTTGGGCCCCGGCCCCCATGAGTCTGTATTTCAAAATTCTTTGCACCAACTTTCGTCGTGAGAGGTTACTTAACAATCTTCCTAAGTTTCATTCTCCTACCTGCACGGAAAATTGGAGAATTAATGTTGAATCGGTTTTTAATATACTAAAGTATAGGGATGCGACGGAGCTAAGGAAAATCCGCATCCGTCGGATTTGGCAAATATAAATCCGTCGGATTCGAATGCGGATGTGGATGTGGTCAACACTTGGCTAAAGAGGGGAGTATACCAAGGTGTCAGTCCCGTGGCCCCCCCCCCCCCATAACAAGAAGGATTTTTAATCACAAAAATAAGTAATTCAAAAACAATGCATTTTGCAGTTTAAAAAGATAAACAAAATGAATGAATTTAATTCCACCAAAGTAATTTGAACCTAAATTTTATAAAAAAAACGCTTAAAATCAAGTAAAAAAATTAAAACAATTTGACAAACAACATTTAGCGAAATTAAAAACTAAGTTCTTAAAATTGGAGAGTTATGAGAGCATTAAATAAAATTAAAGATACTGTTTATTGTCACATTCACATGAAGCCTCAGTACTTGAAATTAATTAATGGCAGATTAAACTTCAAGAACACCAGTTTCTCTGCATTGTCTGGCAGTAGTCTGCTGCGACGGTAATCTATTCCGAGGTTTAGAAAACTCGGATGAAAACAATTTCGTGAGAGGGGTGTATCTAAAATACGTTCATGATTAAATACGACATCTAATCTATGGACAGCTGACTAAGGGTCTAGGAGTTTAGTTTTGTATGTTTTCTTTATTTCAGGTTTTCGAAAGTCTCTAGTTTTTTAAAATTTTAGTTACGATTCCTACGGTAATTTTTCAAATTCGAATCCCACGGATTTTTTTAAAAAATCCGTCGGATTCGAATTTGCTCAAAAAACGTCGAAGTTCGAATGTCGTCGGATTCGAATTCGAACTTCGTCACATCCCTAATAAAATATATATTTGTCCCCCCGGCCCCCCAAGAGAGGGAGTTTTAGCATTATTTTTGCAAATTGTCGTCGGGAGCGTGTACTCAAAATATTTCCACAGTCGCATGCTTCTACCTATACGGTAAATAGGAGAATTAATGATTTATTAATTTTATTTTTATGTAGCTCAAATTAAGAGAAAAAAAAACGTTTTTGAGGCCCCGGCCCCCATTAGTGGGAAATTTAAGATTTATTTCTTCAAATTATCGTCGGGAACATGTACTCAAAAAAATTCCAAAGTTTCATGCTTCTTCCTACACGGGAAATAGGAAAATTGGTGATTTTCAATTTTTATAAAGCCATTATATGGAGGGAAAAAATCGTTTGGGTCCCCGGCCCACATGAGCGAGATTTTTAAAATTCTTTTTCGCCAGTTATCGTCGTAAAGGGGTACCCAACAACTTCCCAAAATTTCATGCTCCTACCTACACGGAAAATTGGAGAATTAGTGATCAGTCGGTTTCTAATATAAGAAAAGCAATATTTGGGCTCCCGGCGCCCCATGAGAGGGAGTTTTTAAAAAAATGTGGCCGATTTTCGCCGAAAGCGTGTACTCAAAACATTTCCAAAGCTTCATGCTTCTACCTATACGGGAAATAGGAGAATTAGTTATTTTTTAAAATTTATTTAGCTTATATACGCAAAAAAACGTTTTATGGGCCCCGGCCCCCATGAGACGGAAATTTAATTTTCTTTCTTCAAAATTATCGTCGAAAGCATGTACTAAAAAAAAATTCCAAAATTTTATACTTCTACCTACACGGGAAATAGGAAAATTGGTGATTTTCAATTTTTATAGAGCCGATATAAGGAAAAAACTTTTTTGGCCCCCGGCCCCACATGAGCAAGATTTTTAAAATTCTTTTTTGCCAATTTGCGTCTTTAGTGGGTACCCAACAACTTCCCAAAGTTTCATGCATCTACCTACACGGGAAGTTGGAGAATTAGTGATGAATCAGTGAGTGAGTCAGTCAGTCAGGGCTTTCCCTTTCATTAGTATAGATGATTTGGCTGTCACGACAGGGAAAGTTATTCACACAGTTAAGTTAAGACACAGTCGGCTCAACAATGATTTAAGTGATACGCTTCACTGGTTCCCAGAGAAGACATGAGTAATATTCAAGCTGTCACAAGAGCACATGACCGATGTCATTACCAATGTTTTGTTGACTGACCGGCGAATCGGAGAGCTTCGTCTTTCCATCTGTCAGCTTTCTAACAGAAGATTCAGAAGAGTACAAAAAAAGCTCATGTCATGTTAAATCACATATAACACATATTTTATAATATCGCCTGATCAGTGTAGGTGGATACGAAAAATATTTTTTGTTCTTCTCTCCCGTTTACTTTCAAGTACATGTACATAGATATAAGACACCTGTGGGCTAAACAGCCAGAGCAGCCAAGTCTATCATTGTAACAAATTGGTGCATTACAAGGTGGGTCACACTGGCGACTTGCACTGGGCTTAACAATGTGTTTATAAACCGATACTGTTTCTTTTAAACAATGTTAAACAAAGTCAAACAACTCACGTTTTTAAACAAACACAAAACCTGAGTTGAAGGGTGGGGCAGAGGTTTGAAGTTCAAGACTCTTCATATTTCCTTATTATAAGGTTTCAACATTCTTTAATTATTTTTTTTCATTTTTTTTTTCATTTTTTTTCCCTTGTTATTTTCTGTTTGAACGCTTAAATATTCTGGTTACAATCTCTCGGAACCGGCTGTTAAATCTGAAGTAAATGATGAAATTGCCGCTGGCCCCGGACACCTCAATGACGCGCCGAATCATCTGCAAGGTCAGGTGTATGTTGTGGTACCGCCTGAACGTGTCCAGTTCAGGGACGGCGGTGCGGGCGATGGACAGCACAACCCGCGGAAAGTTGCACGTGACGAAAATGGCCGACACCAGGGTCACCGATTTGATGACCTGGAGCTCCTTGGCGGACACCCGGCTGGTCTTGGTGCTGGCGTTTTCCTGGCTCCCCCAGGAAGGGAGGGAACCCTCGCTCGAGTACTCCGACAGGCTGTGTACGGACATGGAATGACGAAACTTGGACTGTCTACGCAGACTCGTCGTCAGAATGATCAAACACGAGACGACGATGATCTCGCAGGCGTTCTGCAGAATGATCCGCACGATGATGTCGTTGGCGTTGATGATCTCCTCCCGATCGCTCGCAAACCAGATCGTGTAGATTGAGGCGTTCGTGGCGGGATTGACTTTTTTCTGAAGCCCCTGCGTGGCGAGCAGCGGGACGTAGGACGCGACGCAGGTGATGACGAACAGCGCGATGACGACGCACGTTCTGGTTTTGGTGAACACGGACTTGAAGTGAAGCGGGAGCGCGATGCAGCAGCACTTCTGGACGGCCGTGTAGGTCGTGATGAGCATGGAGACGTCGTAGACCATCTGGAAGTACCAGACGCCGAGGTACATCAGCGAGAACATGTCCACCGGCCAGGAGTTGCCGGGGACGCGGTAGAGGGTGTAGCACAGCCAGTTGTAGGCGGCGATGAGCAGGCAGATCATGTCCGTCACCGAGAGCGCGAAGAAGGAGATCGTCACGGTGTCGGAGAGGCCGAGCTTGATGAAGACGGCGATGTTGAGGGCGTTGGCGACGATCCCCGGGAAGAGGATAACGGCCTGTATGACGATGAAGTTGATGAAGTTGAGCGTCTCCTGCAGCTCCGTGCTCATCAAGCCGGACGGGTGAGGAGTGGTGAGTGAGGTCACGTTTTGTTCCGGTAGCGATGTCGTTATGTTTATCCCACTTAATGCGTTGAACATCGACATTGTTTCGTATTTATATGCGCCCGGATATGTGGATATATTGCTAGGATTGGTTGTTAATTCCATATTTTTTACCGTGACTTTTTGGTAAATTGAAATGATGTCGAATTTTTATAAAGTGAGCGGAACTATGTGGATATTGGTCATTTTAAATAAGTTAAATAGTCATCAACTCAAATTGGTGAGTGTGTTTGTCTCAGAATGCCCAGTGGACTTGTGTAACTAGTGCCATGCATTCAGATGTGGTCAGTCTCTTTAGGTTTACGCATTTTTTTTTTTATACCTTTCCAAACAGTCATTTCTCATGAGTAGCTGGGAAATAGACATATAGAATTTATAAATACACTGGCGTGCAAAGGAAAAGAAAAATTCTATAGCTTTATAATTCTGCTTGGTTAAATATTCGTTTGTTATTAATGTTCTTGTTTTATCTACATTTAGATAATCAACGTTATTTTACAATTGTTGATAGTTTAGACAATTCAAATTCGGATATTTTTAACAGACCTAGAAAGCAATTACGTACAAACGATTATTGCGTACAGTATTTATCCTTGGAATATATCTAGTGCTGCATTTTATAAGACTTTTGAATGTTTACAGTGTGTTGGCTTTCCTGGTTTTTTTTTCATGCAACCCATTCCTCGCCCCCAATTCCCAATGTTAAGCCGGAGGTTTTATTTGTGTTCTTGATCTTGAATCTCACTTCAAGATTTGAAAAGCTCAAGTTATTTTCACAACTATTTTTACAATAGAATAAATTAGTTCACAAATGAAACAGTATACATTAAGAGACCGTGAGGTAAATAGAAAGGATAACTCCTAACTGTTTATAAGAAACATATGAAATATTTTTCATTATGCCAGATGCTATAATACATTATCCAAAAATCAACTCCTTTGGAAAAAAATCCCCATCGTACAAACAAACAAACAAAAATGTGTGCGTCTATTGCTAAGTAGTATCTAAATCTAATAAAGAGTGATTTCGCAAGGCGCTTTTAAAGTTAATCACTTGGAATCGGAGTCCGCGGTCAGAGATGAAATAGCGGCCCTTGTCTTGAGTGCTGTCCCATTCAAACCAGAGTTAAAGTGAGTCCGTCCACTGAATGAACTCGTCCAAGGTCGGTCTCACTTTTCATCTTGTGGTATTGTTGTTGTGTGGGCCTAGCACGTTTTATTTCAGCATTTAAATGTCCATTTGGGGAAGGAAAAAGATGTTTGTTTCCGTTAACACGGAATGAAGGTGGAACGAAATCGGGAATATATGGCAAAAGGGGTTTGCGGACATCTATGTACTTTCCAGCCTCATATACATGTATGCACTGTTCCCTATAAACTGCGTGGTTGCGCGGCCACGCTGAAATCTTACCGAGGCTGCGCAGCAATTAAGAATTACCGCGCAGCAAATTTTGATAAGGATAATACGAATATCCGTGTTTGTGGAGTGTACTTTTCTTCACAAATAAAATGGATGCGAAGCAACTTTGAACACGAGTTAGCTATTCTTTACACGGACCTACGAACTTTAATTGGAATATTCCCGGTACGTACATAAATATGGTACTTATCTTTTTATTGACAAATACATCCGCGTTCACTTTATTTGAACTGAGCCAACAGCACCTACACGGGAAAATGATGTTTCCGTGACGTTGATGGCCGTGTGTACTGCCAAATTGGATTGAATCATTTCAAAAATCACTACCGCAGTGGCTCTTAAACTTTTCTAAATATGGTTCTTCACCCCCCCCCCTTTTTTTTTCTTGACTTCATTATAAAATACTACAATAAAATTCGAAGAACGGGAATACATAACCTAAATGGGTCAACTCCATCATATACCATATGGTACATAAACAGTAATCCGCCAAAAGGGTACACTAATTACTGGCTGAGAAGCATCGCTCTATGGCAAGTGCAAATATTGTTTCTACAAATCAAAATATAATTGCCTCGGTACTTCTTAACTATATTTAAACAATGAATAATTATCGTTTAAGTTTTTCCCTAAGATAATTAGTGTCATTACCAAATAACTGCCAAAGTGGGTTTATTAGGTGTAATTAATGTAGGCACCAAGTTCGTTTATTTACACGTCTAATTACCATACTTACCAAACACACACACACACACACGCAAATATAAGGTGTTATCCCAGTTTGAACCATGCCCGTTCTTAGTCGCTTTATTGTTCTGAAATCACTCAAAAATGTTGGTATAATTGTTTCTTTGATTAACGATTGCCCGTTACGTTATAAATAAACACGGAATTATAGACAAGCGCGGCGACAGTTGTCTGCGGAAGGCCGTCGATAATTTCAGCCAATGAAGACTTGGTTTTTGAGTGTCCACTGACGTCACGAGGCGAGTGGTGAGGTACGTATCCTCAAGTCCAGGGACAAATGAGTGCACATAGTGTGACCAACGTGTCGTTGTTTAACATTGCGGCTATCGTATGCCTGATATATCAGATATTCATGGATTGGATCCCCATATAATTTAAAGGCAATCGGTTTTGCAAAGTTAACATTGTGAAAATAATTTTTAAAAAGATAATTGCCGGCGAATTACTTTTGTTATTTACGTTGCAATTTTTTTCACGTGAAATATACATCTACATGTCAAAACAACAACCCATCCTTCAAAGTAACGATTCTCCAAACAAGTCATGCAAAACTTTGAACATAAGTGTTAAATAATACTCTTTAAAATGTAAAACTGATTTTATTGCTTTATATTCTTACTTGTATAGACAATCAAGTATTCGGTTATTAAATCTGTGGCATAAAATGTTAGGGGACTGTGTGGAGAGGTAATTATAGTTCAGGGGCGTGGGGAAAAATGTGTGCTGTGGGGTGTGGGGTAAAGGGGGGGGAGAATCACTTAATAGGGTAATAATAACGAAAAAGATATTTACTTCGGAAATGAAATCTATGGACGGCACAGTTTTGTTTGTTAACTGCTATGGGCTGGAACGGTATTTCAATCCTGACATGTGTTCTCGGGTCACATCAACTTGCGCATAATTGAAAACAGTCTTTAATAGTTGCTTACTTTTATATCTTTAATGACACGCCGCTCACAGAAAGTTTCCTCGCTAAGTTTAATTTTGTCAAATGACCACAACCTGAGCGATATGAACTAAAGGCGCTTGAGAGGGAGGGGGGCGCCAGGAATCATGTCGTGAGAAGAACTGAACATCAGAGCAGTGAACTCTATTTACAAACAGATATGAATAATATCAGAGCTGTGAACTCTATTTACAAACAGATATGAACATCAGAGCAGTGAAATCTATTTACAAACAGATATGAGTAACCAAACGTAACGAAAGCCACTGCTCAATAATATTCGGTAAGACAATAGCTTAATTCCCCAACAAAAATTGGTTTTAAATACCCCACAATAATAGGTGGCACTACGGTATATTATATTGACAGTAGTCCCCACATGCAATGATGTCGTTAAGAACGTTTTTAAATAAACTCAAAGCTCAAAGTTGCATTTAACTAAACAACCATAATAGATGAATATTTATTTGATAACAGGTTCTACTTCCCCTACCCGTTTATTTTGCCTCCTATTGTTCCCGGTTAAGAAGTCTCGCCATCAAAGTCAAAGCCTCGTTGTTATTCGTTTGATCTGCGATCTAAAGATTTCTCATTTCTTCCTAACGATGGGAAGTAGATCAAATACAGACAACATTGCATTCTGAGATCAAAGAACAGAATGATGGTACAAATGGGTTAGTTATATACTTTAACAGCAGGCCCAACCCCATCCGATGTATCGAAGCCTCCGCCCACATGATAAAACCATCTCAGTTGAATTCCCCTGGTCTTGGGACTCACACAATGTCACTGTTTAAATATACTTCTATCGCCAGTTAGTGCTTGATGGTTGCATCGGCATGGGACGATAGATGAGACAAACCGGCTTCTTTTGTGGAAGCTGGAAAACTTTGGACGGAAAACTATCTTATAGGTCATAGGAGTTATCCTTTCATGGCGTAAACCTATTAATAGAGATATCCAAAGTTTATTCACCGTAGTTGGACCAAATTCAATAAGATATAAATCAAATATCCGGGTTTTCTGTTTCGGACATTACTCAACTCATTTTTTGTTAATTTTGCGTTTCTGAGTCAGAGCAATAGAAAATAGAGAAAAATCTTGCTATTACAACTTTATACCTATAGATTTTGCTAATGTATTGTTACGTCAAAATTGATGATGAAAAATATTTCATCATAACATTTTATAAAATAGTATAATTACGTAAAGAGAAAATCAACAAATACTATTGGCTGACACTGTTAATAAAGGCTCTCTAGTGATCTCCGGTAGAAAATACACAATCCGTTGATTTCTTTTTCCCCCTTTCTATTCCTAATCCAGTGGCGAAGCTATGGGAGGGGAGGGGGCAAATTTCAAAAGTCCCTCCAAGCCCTCAATTAAGTGGGCCCCCAAATTAGTGTCTGAAATTGTTTTTAATATTAAATATTACGCTACCACCATGGATATGGGGCCCCCAAAGAGGATAAGCCCCTGGGCCCCAAAACCCTTACAAATTCTTAGCTACGCATCTGTCCTAATCTCCTGTCATTTATTAACACAATTAATTTAGACATGTTGTTTTAACGTATTTTTATACCTATATACGTATATTTGTTGACGTGCAATGCTCGATAAAAACTTTAAAAGTAACTTTCGCATGGTTTCCAATTAATACTAATTATAGCAGTATTATTGCACATAACAAATACAACCTCAAATGAAAGATTAAAATTCATTAGTTATAATTAACAACTAATTGTTCTAAATACATTGTATTTAAAAATTAATGCGATGATTTATGGGAAAATGACCCAGGTAAAAGTCGATCCGCATCCCCCTCCACCCACACCCCTCTAATGGCGCCTTTGGGAATGGAATCATTTTTCTTGTTCCATTCACGAGAACAAAAAAACATACAAATCTTTCATCTTCCGGTCTTGCATTTTGGCGGGGAAATTTTAATTGTTTCCAGAACGAACCAAGAAAATCAACACACTATCAATGTTTATAACTCTAGTTTTAAAAAAGCAAGCAGTGAACAAGCGTAGAAAGCAAGATAATGTAAAGATATCGTCTGTGCTTAGACTTAGATTTGACCACTTCGAAGCAATTTAATGCAGTTTACCATCACGTGGAGTTTTTCTTTGAGAGCGTTTGTAAATAATTCCCCAACCTCTCTTTTAACTGCCACGTTAAGTCACACGTTTAATCGATGATTGGCCAGCGTTTGTTGGCGCTTAAGATTAACACGATTTAATTTACACTTCAAACAATCTTACGTAAGAATTATAATCTCTGATTTATTAAAGCAATTTACATATTATATGATTGGCCTCATTTTAAAATATGCATGCTACTACTGCTATGTACAAAACATTTTGTTTTAACTTTATGCGCTGCAAATTTGCAGATTTTGTTTTTCTTCCGGTGATGAACAGAAAACAACCACCTGATTTTTTTTATACTTGGGCACGCATTGTCATCAGCTAACAACTCCGTAGCTTAGCGACTGTTACAAATTAGGTTAATAGAGGAACAAACACATTAAACTTAAACCAACTGTAAACAGAAAGTTGTTCACCGGCTCCAAGCGATTGGCCACCTCAGGGCATGCACTGACGTGAGACAGATGACGCAAGTGTCGTGGTTTCTCAACATAAATCCACAGGCAAGGTTCATTGGCTTCAAACAATCTTCAGTGTCTTGGTCATCACTTTGGGAAAATTCAACAAGAGATTATTTTTGACAACGCGACTAATAGCCGAAAATGTGAAACATTCAGGTCATTTGGTTTATTGAATTAGCGGACTAATGTAGGAGAAAATGTGGACTTAAAAATAAATGTTTGAACGTGTTATTTAAAAAGCTTTCTTGAAATCAACTGTATTGCATAGTTATTTTATGGATGTCGTGGGGAGACGTTGGATTTGAGGTAGGGACAACGTGTTTGAGAAAACTGATACTGATAAAATTTATAACGCACCCTAAATTGGTTTCAACGATGGGTCATTCCTACGCAACTGAAGACATTTTTTTCTCCAGTTCCGGATTTTTAAGTGTGCTAGTGCCCAATCTTCCCTCTTTTGGAAAGTTGTTGAGTACATGCCTGCAATGGTAACGGTTGAACAAATTATTGAAATTAACACCCACTCAGCCCGGGGGCCCAAATAAAGTTGTTGTTTTTTTTACCTATATGAACATTATAAAAATGACTCATCACTAATTCTCCGTTTTTGCGTGTAGGTAAAAGCATAAAACTTTGAGAAACTTTAAGTACACTCCAACGTTGGTATCAGTCTAAAAAAAATCTAAGATTATCACTCCCCGGGGGTGTGAACATTATAAAAATGACTCATCACTAATTCTCCGTTTTTTTGCGTGTAGGTAAAAGCATAAAACATTGAGAAACTTTAAGTACATTCCAACGTTGGTATCAGCCTAAAAAAATCTAAAATTATCACTCCCCGGGGGGGGGGGGGTGAGGCAAAAACATATTTTTATTTTGTAAAAACTTACTCATCACTAATTCTCCAACTTTCCGTGTAGGTAGAAACGTGAAACTTTGGGTACCCTTTCGCAATGGTAGCAGGCAAAAAAATTTATCACTCGCTGGGACCCCAATGTAGTTTTTTTCCTATTGTAAGCTATATAAAACAGACTCATCATTAAAGGTCACATATTCACGTGTAGGAAGAAGCATGAAACTTTTAGATGTTGTTGAGTACACTTCCGCGATGGTAACAGGCAAAAAGTATATTTAAATTATCACTCCCTGGGGGGGGGGACAAATGTAGTTTATTTCTTATATAAAAACTGATTCATCACTAATTCTCCAATTTCCCGTGTAGGTAGAAGAACGAAAATTTGGGAAATTGTTGAGTACACTCCCGCGATGGTAACAGACGAAAAGAATATAAAATTATCTCTCACTGGGGGGCTGTGAAAAATCATCTTTCTGGACAATTAACCAAAAAATCGTTCAAGTGATTTCATATTTTCACAATAGGCTCACTAACCCTAACTTATTTACGTGATTCTCCAAATGAAACGAACTCTCTAAGTAGTATTTTAAAAATAAATAAATAAAAAGAATTAATTAATTCAAGACCAGATGATTTATTCAAGTTTCTTATTGTTTAGGCCTAAAATATTATAATTAAATCGAACATAACTTACAACTGTCTTAAGCCATGCAAAGTTTTAAGGTAGCTTCTCTAAAATAAAGTTAATGAACAATTAATTACCATTAATGATGAATACACCAAGATTGACTTATCTATAGCTTCTATTTGCTATTGAGCATTACATGATTGACAACTTTGGTTCATGAAAGGTTGTGCCATGAGGAAAAACAGAAAACTTCAATTTTAGTTTTAGTCAAGAAATAAAAGCTTTTCTGCTCATCTCTGATATAAAAATGTATCTATGGCGTCTTTGCTAATACTTCCTAAAAAAACTATATTTTAATAACTTTTACATAATTCCTTTATTTTTATTTTATTTTTTGGGTGGGGGAGGGAAAGGGGGGCGGCAATTTTAGATTCTGCCCCGTTGTTGTCGTTTTTTTTCCTTATATGAGCTATATAAAACCTGACTCATCACTACTTTTCAAATTTACCGTGTAGGTAAAAGAATGAAACTTTTGGAAGTTGTTGAGTACCCTGCCGAAAAAAAATAATGTTTTTAAATTATCACTCACTGGGGTCCAGGGGCCCAAATGTAGTTTTTCATCATATTTTATTAAACTTAGAATAATGTGTAAATGGGTTTTGACGAAGCTTGGAATATAAAAACTTGATGGCCTATATTAAAAATTAAAATATTATATGACATTAAAATTATATTTATCTTTCTTTTGGAGCCGAGGGCCACTAATCTCTTTTTCGTAAACTTGAAGAAATTTTCACCACTTGATTCCTCAACATTTTTTAATAAAATATTGACAAACAAATATATATTCTACATGATCCATATTAAAATCAATTGGTGTTTTGAAAAGGTGTTTATTTTCCACTCAAGGCCCGGGTAGTTTGCTAGTTCATAGATATAATAAGTTAAAAGCCTCAACAATATGAAAAAAAAATTCAACGTGAAGTAATTGATGACGATCGTTTTTTTTCCTCACACTTGAAAGGTTTCAAACAGAACAGACTTTGGCGTAAACTTTGACCCTAAAAAGTCCATTATCCGTTACTTGATATGAAATTGTCTTATCGTGGAATCTTATGTCCCTGAATAAGTGCAGAATTTTCTTGTTGGCAAACAAAGCGTCAGTAAAATCAAAAGCCCATTTCCGACTTTTCGCGTCAATTATGGATCGAAAGGCTGATAACTCTTCCCGTTCACTGACGTCACAAAACGGATGCACCTCCATGTTACCCCCGACACGTCTGGCTACGACTTAGTTGATCATTCATTTTCCCCCGCCATTAAGGGTTATTAAAATTTCATCAACGCCCGAGAGTTTCCTGTCACATTAATTTTTACCTCTCACTTGGTGTGAGCGTAAAGAAGATGTTTTTTCAAGTACCCCCCCCCCTTTTCTCCGCCAGAGTAACGTTAATGAAATCTCATATTAGCTCCTGCTGTTATCTCCGAGTATAAAATTTCGTGCGTCATAAAATTGGAGGACAAGCACCTCGTCTGGGTGGGTGAGTTTCTAGAATGCGGGGGGAGGGGGGTAATTATCTTACAGGGATACTTGACCTAAATCCCAAATCGTTAATTAAACTGGATTTTTTTTTTCAAAGTTGTAAATTTAAATGTAAGAAAATGAAGAGCGGAAAAGAATTTCATCTTACGATGTTTTTCGATAAAGAAACCGTTAAATAAAAACTATTTGACGTTATTTGTCTTATCAATATTTGTTTTTCCTTTTTACAGATTGCGACAAAGAAATTATTTTTTACTGTCAATAATAAACCTTTCTACATCCTGAAAATTTGGTGTGTGTGCGTGCTTAAGTGTGTGAGTGTGTGTGGGTGGGTGTGTGTATGGGTGTGTTTGTGAGCATTTGTTTGTTTTAAACATTTTTCTAAAAGTAATGAAAAGTTTAAAGCTTTACTGATCGTTTCGTGTAAATATCCCAGTAGACACAAGTAGAGACTAAAAATGTCAGGAACGGGTGGTCACATAAAATAGTAATGATGATAATGATGGTGGTTTTCTTGGATGTTGAAGATGCTGGTAGTGATGATGAAGGTTTTAATTGTCTATGCAGTTTACCGTGCTCATTATTGTCATAGTCAGAGGCGTCACTAGGGTTGGTGCCACCCGGGGTGGCAGCCTATGGTGTCACCCGGGGCGGTAGCTCATGGTGTCACCCCCTCACAATTTAACCCATAGAACTCCTCCGAGTTTTCCAGTGTCACATAACGGGAATGTATAGAATTTTACAGTCTGGTGTCACCCCCCCTGATGGTGTCACCCGGGGCGGCCCGCCCCCACCGCACCCCCTAGCGACGCCACTGGTCATAGTCCATGCTAGTTTACCGTGCTCGTTGTTGTCAAAGCTTTAAAAAAAACTCGTTAATATATTTTTTTTAAAAATTATAAATTTCACATTTTTCTTTAAAGTTTTTTTTTAATTATCCCACACCCTCAAAAATTGTGTAAGACTTTTCCATAGTTTTGGTGCTGCTGATTCGAAAGATCGCACGACAAGGAGCCGGCCTCTCCAGTAACCTTTAGATGACAGGATAGAGCATTGGTGGCGAACCTTTTGGGGCCGCTTGCCCAAAATTTAACAAAAACCCACTTAATTATAGCAAAGTACCAACACTTCAATGAAACCCGGAAATGTACGTATGGCTTAGCTGATTTGATTAAGGAATTCAAATTTTTTGCGCCATTAGTTCACCACCACTGGTATAAAGGAACGCAACCCATTTGGAGCTATACGTTTTGAAAAGTGGTGTAGCTAGGGATTTGTAATTTGTAGGGATGTGGGGGGCCGGTGGGCTTGACCTCTTTAGGGGGCTCTGCATACAAGGCGGTGGTGTAATATTTAATGTACATTTTTGGACACTCCTTTGTGGGCCTCTCCCCTAACTACGCCACTGGTTTTGAAGTTAGAAGTCAATACGTTCAAATAATTAGGCGCTGATGAGCCGTAGTTCAGTGACAGAATTTTGTGATCTTTTAGCTCTATATCGAGTCTCTGCAGTTGATTTCGAGGTAATCACCACCGACCACTGCTCAGAATCCAGGAATCTATGTATAAAGTGAACTTGCTTATGATTTTGGTGTTTTCTTATTTGAGGTGTAAAAGTCGGGACACCCCCCCCAACCTCGTTGTAATAAGTTATAAAACTATTTTTTATGTGTTGTATTGAATAAAATTATGCAGAATTATGTTTTCTCTTGTGTACTTCCATATTGTGAGTTAATATTGGATGATTTTTTGGGTAGCGAAGTCAATGGTGCGCTCGCCTCACAAGCTGAGGGGCGTGGGATCGAGCCCACGAAAAGCCACTATAAAAATATTGAGAAATGACAAACGCTAAGAAAGTCCTCCTCTGACCTGGAGAGGGATGGGCACCGCCAGTGTCTGTTATGCCCGAGAATGCTTTAATGGAAACATTAGACCTCGAAAAAAAGAAGCTATGGGACTTTAGCATTATTTATCCAAGTAGTAAACTTGAAATTTTAATATTTTCTTTTTTTTAAAGTGGAATTGCTTTTAATTCTTTTTTATGTGTTAAATTTTTTATGAGATAAATTTCAATTCACATGTAACAATGAACGTTAAAAGATCAATTTAAAAGAAATATATTAATTATTTTAACCCTTACCCTGTTTAAGTCTTTTCCATTTATTTTAAACGAAAAGTAGCCATTTTTTAAAACGAACTCTTATGCCCCCTTCTTTATTTGTCTAACAGTTTTACAAGCTAAAATAGATCTAATTTTATTTCTATTTTCTATCTTTAACAAAAAACCATTTAAATACACATTCTTAACGATTCTCCAATTCGATAAAGATGTTTGGAGAGTACCCTGCTTCATTAGAGAATGACGTAGTCCAATGACATCGAAAGGCCCACTACTCTCCTTCTTTAAGGGAATTACCTAAGATTACCTCCCCCCCCCCCTTTTCCCCAGTCGCTGACGCCGCATATTATCAGTTATCACTATTACATTTGATTCGCACGTCGAATAGTCAGAGGATAAAGCAAAGTTCCAGCAAAGACTTAGTCAAAGAGATGCCGGGGTTTTTTTTAAATAGAAATTGTGGGTGGGGATGTATTCTATTGATAGAACAAACAAACTAAAGGTATTTTTAAGAGTCAAACTTTGTGCAGATAACGGAAATTTTATGTTTTCTTTTCTCATAGTGACGTTATTTTGACCCGACAAAATTGTGTAGGCTATTCTGATTATAGATCTATCTGCTACTTAAGTTACTATTGGAAGTCTATAATATAAAAAACTACATTACACTAATTATACGTCACAATGTTTTAGTACGGGAAACACACTTTTTTTTTAAATCTCAACATCAAAATGCTTATTTTTTTACGGGCTGTATGTGTGTATGTTTTATGTGTTCTCGTAATACCATATATGTGCTTATTGTGAACTAAATGTGATGAATCGGTTTGTTTTCCCAGGGGCAGACGAGTTATAAGACTTCATTTAATATTAAAATAATAGTTGGTATGTTTCTAGAACAATGCACTGGGAAATAACTGTACAATTTTGTAAAGGCCCATCCATAAATGACATCACACGATGTTGGTCGATTTTTAACCCCTTTCCCCCCTCGTCACACGTCATCACAAAAACTTAACACACACACACACACACACACACACGCACACGCACACGCACGCACACGCACACGCACACACACACACACACACACACACATACACACAAAGCCTTATTTTCAATGTAAAAATGAGAATGTTTCATATCATTTTTTTTTCGATATGCATTGAGTGTCGGGATGCATGTAAAACGTCATTAAATAAATTTTAAACTATCAAATATTTCAGTGGAACTACGATTTAAAATTGCGCGTTTTTTATGTGACGTCACATTTCTTAAACACCTCTTCCCCTCGTCACACATCGTCACAAATGAATGACCCCCTCCCCGCGCCTTCGGGTACATGATTTCATTTTTCGATGGCCCCTGAGGTGTAAATATATATAGTATAAAAGTAAAAGAAAGATCACGGGTATTACGATTAATATTTAAGATCTAGCACCAGAAAGTGTACATTCTTTCGGAAAGAAAACACTTAAAAAGCTATCATTTCATGATTTTCATTCGAGTAACTGCATACAACTAGATTGATGTGTCCGTTTAAAGACTGATTTTTAAGGCAGACGATGTGGTTCACTTAAAGGCAGTTTTCTTTAGAACTGTATACATTTTTTTTAAATAGCTTCAATCGTTTTGATTTGAAATTAGATGCCTGCTAAGTTTAGTATTCAGGCCTTTCCAAATAATCTCACTTTATAACCCAAAAAAAGATCAAATAAAAAACTAAGAAGATTAAATTACTTTTTAAAAAATCATAATAATAATTCGTCAATTCCTATATCACTAATAAAATACAAGACTCACAAATGAATTGTTTGATTCAAGTGATAAATTAAGATTTGTGTTAAGGACTCGTACACAAGTGAACGTTTCATCTAATGCCTTCATCAGTACGAAAAAATGCAATTATTTAAATGAAATCTGCATTATGTACTACATATTTTAACGTTGGGTGGGGGGGGGGGATAATTAATGAGAGATTTTTAATTTTTCAAAAAAACAGAAACGAAAAGAAGCAAGATGGCAGCAAGTACTTAACAAAAATGCATTTATTCTGTATGTCACGGTCAAAGGCAATGTTTAATCCTGTCTACCCAAATCTAAAATCTTCTCCTCCATCTTAATTAAATCTCAAGTCTAACATCCTCTTCTTCTCTGACATCCACTTCTTCTCTAACATCCACTTCTTCTCTAACATCCACTTCTTCTCTAACATCCACTTCTTCTCTAACATCCACTTCTTCTCTAACATCCTCTTCTTCTCTAAAGTCCAAGACTAATCGAACGAGACATTCCGTATCTACACTTTAAATTATAATTCACACGTCTCTTATTGATTCAAACTTGAGTTTTGCTTCAAACGCCTATTTGTAAATTTCCCTCTTTTCAAATAAAGTTTTTAATCCCACTTATCTGTAGTCCAGCAATTGGACAGAAGTATCGATTCGAATGATTTTTTTAGAGCGCTTACGTGCAGGTTCCGATGGCGGGCAGGTTAAAGTGACACTTACAAGCAGTAGGTACTACAGAAATAAAGCGTTGGACATTTATTTCGACTAATGATATCGCCGGAGACAACCAAAAAAATTAATTGTTAAGAACTTTAATAACTTACCGCATTAAGAAAAGATGTTTGCCTCAAGTCTTGAGAGAGTCCATACCGTGTGGACATTTATAAGTAATCGGGTTTTTTTTAGATGTGTGGGGGGGGGGGGCGCTCGATTCGGATCACGTGCCAAAAGAAGCGAGCCAGCATCACGTGGAGACTCACAGTAACACGTTCACATGTTCCGGTCTTCATTGATAGACACGATGGTCCGGTTACTCTTCTGCCGCATGGTCATTTGTTGTTGTATTGTACTGTTTACGTTTGTTTTGATTCAAGTACGCTGATTTTTTAAATTCCTATGGCGATGATATAAAATTATGGCAACAATAAAATGGTCATGCTCCATCCATTTTCCCAGTCGTTAACGCTTAAACAATCTGGATATATCTTATATAGGCAAAAACGACATTAGGGCCCCAGGCCCAATCGGGGGAAGAGGTTAACTTTAAAATACCTGTTTATTTCAATATAAATCATAATAGAAATATTTTTCGATATGTTTTAAGGGCATGCAAAATCATAATGGAAATAAATTGCTAAACGCTAACGAAAATAAAGGTTTTGGGCCCCCCCAGCCCCAAAGGAATAGAAATTAAGGGTTTAACGTAGTATGGTATTTTAATATGGGCTATAAGATATTATGTGCTAAGTTTGGTCAAGATCCATTCATTTTCCAAGCAGCTAAAGCTTAAACTAATTTTAATATAGCTCAAAATAGAAAAATATTATTTAAGGCCCCTGGCCCCCAATGAGTGTAAATGTTCTTTTTTTTTTTTACATAATCCATTCCGAAAGCATAATCAAGAGCTTCTTTAAGTTTCATCGTGATCGGATGAATGTTTTAGTCAGCCTTAAAGGACAAACATATATACACACATACTTATATTTATATATATATATATATAAGATTATGAGTAGTTAAATGAGTTTAATTCGCCCCAGAGTCTTACTCTTTTAACCGAAACACTCGTTATACGAAACAATTCCCGTACAAATCAATGTAAAATCTTATCTTATCTTATATGTTACAAGTACATAAAATACGGTAATTCGTTCCATGCTGTTAAAGAAATACTCATTTTAAAAAAAAAATTGCATTAACATTTATTCAAATAAAATTAGTCTACTTATGAATTGTTACAGCGTGAAAAAACTAGAATACAATTTAGATTTGAAACCAAAAAAAAAACGTAAACAAAAATATGAATTTATGACAAATAAATATTCCTTTTTAACTAGAAAACTGTCCAAAGACATTTGTTTTTGTGGACGCTTCAAAATTTGACGAAAAAGTGTCGTAACCGTTTTGTAGACATTCTTGACACTCCATTTCAAGCATCCATCTCCTCAATTGTTTTTGAGAATAGTGTAAATCGTTGATGTTGGCCAATTGTTAAATTAGCCACCTTGATCTAGCTTTTCAATGGTTTTACGTTTCATTTCAACCATTGTTTTTTTCTCTTATGATTGTCTTCTTGTGTTTTTTTTTTCTGGAAGATATTTTAACACACCTTATTATTACACATTGCACACGCAAAAATTACGAATACTGTCTGAATACAAAATGTATAAAAACGGTTGATCACACACGAAAACAATACGCTAACAGACCGAGTGCTTAACACAGAATAATACATCAGGGAGGAAGTGCCGGCTGACAAGTGAATTTCCAGGGAAAAGAACTTCTTCTATCTGCGTCACTCGTTATGCGAATCTTTGCTCGTTAAGTGGGCTACTTTTTTTTTAAATGCTCGTTATGCGAAAAAAAACTTGTTATGAGAGGTACTCGTAATGTGAGATTTTACTGTATATTTCCCATTTATCCTATCAATAATATCATTTCTTATCTGTTATAGACGTCCCTTCCATACAGAAGATGAAGGCGTCCTACGCTTATCCATGGTTTATGTCTAGTCTTGCATTTTATTGGCGTTTTAAATGTTGATAAAGCGTTCATTTTCCTGGTTCCTCTCAGGCAACCCTTTCCACGTGCGAATTCCAGACAGGTAAAAAAAAAGTGTGTTTGTTCTTGCCTTGCATAAAGAAAAAGAAAAGTGTTTCTATCTCTATATGTATCTAAGGGTTGTATTAGAGTCCTTATATGAGGACTTATGGGGAACAAATGTCCGATGTTTATGTGTTGTTCTTTCTCCGTGTGCTTGTTGTCCTTCTCTGTACACATTAGCCGTATATTTCTTTGTAAATTGATTAATGTAGTGATCCATGTTTACTACCTTTTAATTTTATGACACGCTATTGTCTACCAAACCCATTACCCGAACTTTTCCCCCAATGCATACGCCAAATAATTGTTGTTATTAAACCTCATTTTAATGGCTTCTCCCCCCCCCCCCTTTGGCTTAGAGAATCTTTCCAGAAGTTTTAGTAATTCCTTGGCTCATTAGCCCATCCCTCCCCCTACCCACTCTGTTGTGTATTTGATTGTTGACATGTCGGCTTACTGATGGCTGCCTCACGTGACGACCACTTGCACCGCCCTCGCCATTTCTTCCATTACCGGGTCGACTCGAGTCTCGGGAAAGGGAATGAATGGACATAGACTTGGGAATAAAGTATAAACCTTTTTTTCCGTGGCTGACAAGGTGGAGTTCATTGAGGTCTCGCTGTCATCTCGGACTGCTCTCGTTCGCCCTTGTAGCAACGGGTCCAACTCTGAAGATGATCAAAAGAATGGGAAAGTCCTATCGGGTCCCCCCCATGGAGACGATCAAAAGAATGGGAATGTCCTATCGGGTCCCCCTGGAGACAATCAAAGGTTATTTTTATTTTTTTAACGCAAGATCTTTTCATCTGGGTTAGCTTTTTAGCTCTTGGGACAATGTCTTGTGCCGTTCCTAGTGAGAGGCACGGCGATAGGTTAAAGTTTAGTTTTCTTATGTTGAAATAGGTTGCAAGTCAACTGAAAATAGCAGACGATTTTTACACAGAGAATGTTAATCGTGTTTGTTAGGTCAATGGTGCGGCAAAGAGAAATCCTAGTTCATACAACCAAAGCAAAAACAAACAAAAAACAATTGGTATATCGGGAATCAAACTCGCCCCCATCGAGTCGGTACCAATACATCATAAAAAACAAACATTCACACAATAAAATATCGTGTTTTTTTCTCCCAAACGTCCATTCGTTTTATCGACCATGCTTAATCACAGATGCAGTGCTACCTCAAAGACTTGACCAATCAAGACTTCTGTGTCCGGAGGGATTCAGATCGTTCTGGGAATTATCGTATACTATTGCACATTTTCAGTGTTCCAACAACAGAGGCCTTAAAGAATGCACGACAAACAACTCTTCAAACGTTACTTTTAAAATCAATTAAACAACAATCAAATATTTCTTTAAATGACAAACGTAGCTTATATGCACCGTTGTGTCATTACATGATGTATTTAGGATTTTTTTTTTTACATTGAATGAATTGATAATTACATAAATGTTACTATTTTTATGTGAAGCGCTGTGAACCCTAATGATTTTGGGGGCACCGCGCTATAAAAATTATTATTATTTTCTAAGTATATGTATTAGATTTGTAATGATATCCTTCTATCAGAAAATATTTAGCGACTTCCGCGGCTGTTTATTACAAGAGTATTGACTTCTTCTTAAGAAAAGGAAGAGACTGACCAGAGAGAGCAAAAGTCTGGCCTGCTGAAACTAACTACAGTTCCTCGGATTCTGTCGCTGTCTTTTTTTTATCCCTGACGTCACGATCAGTCTTGAGAACCCGTGTCTCAGCTAAAAATTGTTTACGTCAGACAGTGGTCACTTACAGTAATGTCTTGGCCCCGGTGAAGACTGAACCGGCTGTGATCAAAGTTACAGCCCGGAAGCTATGCAAGGGGAGGCGAGCGCGAGAAGCTTTCAGTGGAGAGTCAAAAGACACGAGGTATTACCGGGACGTTGTTGACAAAGTATCGACAACTCGGTGATAATGAGTTCTGTCGTCTGCACGAGAAAAACAAATAACAGTTTTACCAGAGGCGTCAATGGAGTTGGTGTCACCCATTGCGGTAACTCAAGGTGTCACCTTCTCGCAATTTATCCCATAGTACTCCGAGTCTTGCAGTGCTAAATAGCGGGAACATACAGAATTTTACATTTTAGGTTCCACCCTTTGTGATTGCGTCACCTGGGTGTGGTTCGCATCCCCCGCACCCCTTAATGACGCCTCTGAGTTCTACATTATTAGGTGGCGTCATCTGTTCTTTAATGAGCGGATAATGAAGTGCGCCGTTTCAATCGCAGTGTTTATATCAATAAAACAAACACATGTCCCACAAATTACTACGTGCCAATACCCGACTGATCAGGGTGTAGTAAATTATGAACTACATTTCCCCAGAGCATGATTTCTGCAACTCCACTAGTTAAATCATTGAGCCTTTAAGAAACACTAGAGGGTACACGAGAAAAGAGCAAATTATTAATATTACTTAAGGTATTAAATTTTAACTGGAAATACAACGCAACAGCAATCTAATACAACATTGGGGTAAAAAATAATATGAATAAAACATTTTCTTATCCATTCGCACGAACAATACACATAAATGTATATATCCTCATCCCGTCTGAAATTTGGGTTTGGCATGGGTCGCCTGATTAAACCAGGATCAACATTCAAAACTGATAAAAGTGCAAGAATATACAATATACACATAAACCATGAATAAGCGTAAGAATAAATAATAATATATCATAATAAATGTATAGAAGGAGCGACTGTAGTTTATTACGTAAGATAAATGACCGTACATAAATAACGTCACGCGATTTTGGCCAATTTTAACCCCCTCCCCTTTGTCACACTTTGTCACAAAAACTTAGACCCCCCTCCAATATGACGTCATAAAGCTTGACATCCCCCCTCCCCCATAAAAGTAGTATTTTCTATTTGAAAATGAGCATGTTTCAAATCACTTTATTGTTTTTTTATTTTTGTTGTTTTGTGGGTGGTTTTTTTTTGTTGTTTTTTTGTGTGTTGCTTTTTTGTCCCATAACTTCGCGGTCGTAGGGGGTTCAATTGTTTCCATTATAACTTTCTCGGGGCTTTGGTAGAACTTGGCGGCGCCCATCTCCTCACCAGGTCAGCGGATGACTTTTTAGCAATAGTCATCAATCAACGTTCTTATTGTGTCTTTACTGTGGGCTAGTTCCCACGGCCCTCAGCTTGAGAGGCGGGCGCACCGTTGACAAGCTGCGTGACATCATTTATTGACGGCCCCAAAGATATTCCTTAAATTAGTTAGGTCATCACTCCACACATCATCCGGAGTCTCACAAGAAATCCTAGTCATACATTTATAATTATTGTTTTAAAATTTATTTTTTTTATCAACCACCTCATACTTATTACTCCAGTGGCGGATTTAGCTATAGGGCAGGGGGGCGGCTTGCCCTGTCACAAACTGACGCAAATCTCGGANGGCCCCCCCCCCCCCCCCAAATACGTCACACTTTCATACAAAAAATATTTTCTATTAACAAAATAATTAAAATTTAACATAAAACACCGTGACGTCACACATGGCCGGACACCACCTCCCCCCCCGGTCACTAACTGTCAAATTTTCTTACACCCCCTCCCCCCTCTGGAGCGGGCCGTTTGTTCTTAGATCAATAAAAATATACGATTGAAATAAATTTACTTAAATATTTTGAAAACATATCTGTTTATATTGTTGATTCTGCTTGACTTGTTCGATGATTTGGACAATTTACTAAATTAGTAGGCTAATAATTAGTATTTACGAATTCCTCGGTTATTAGTAAATTTGGCGGCGCCCCCTGAGATTCTCCTGCCCCCTCGCAGACAAAGCTAAATCCGCCACTGCTTATTACATTACTTGATTTAAAAATTCTGTATTTATCATCACGTCCATGTTGAATTGGATTCTTAATATATCTTATATATGTATATATATCTTATATATGTATATATATCTTATATATGTATATATATCTTATATATGTATATATCAAGTAGTTGAAGTAGTCGTTCCTAAATAATTGGCTCATACATTGAAGCGCCAAGTATAATCAATTTCTAAGTCATGCTCCTTGTTTGAACTGAAAACGTCGTCTGGCACATATATTATTATTTATATGGCCGGAAAGAGAAGCCACCTGACTTCATACGAAAGTGTATTGGGTTTCTTGTCTACTGTAACGAACTATTGGTTTATTGGGATACTTGACTATTTTGGAGATTGTCTTGACTCTGGTACCAAGGGTACCTGCAAGCTTCGCGGCCATTCCACTTTAAAGTATTTTCGTTGTGTAGTCGGTATCTCTAATGTATTCCCTACAACCATCTCTTTCTCCTCCTTTCTCTCTCTCCTCTCTCTGTCATGCTTTCTCTTTCTCTGCCTTCCCCTCTCTCTCTCTCTCTCTCTCTCTCTCTCTCTCTCTCTCTCTCTCTCTCTCGTTCTCTCTTTCTCTAACCTTTTCTCTAACCTTCTCTCTCTCCTTTTCTCAACCTCTCTTTTTCTCTCATTCTCTCTTTCTTGGAGGCGTCACGGGGGGGGGGATGCGGGTGGTGCGGACCGCACCGGGTGACACCATCACAAGGGGGGACACCAAAATGTAAAATTCTGTATGTTCCCGTTATTTGGCACTGGCAGACTCGGAGGATATCTATGGGGTAAGTTGTGAGGTGGTGACACAATGAGCTACCGCACTGGGTGACACCAACCCTAATGACGGCCCTGGTCTTTCTATTCTCTCTCTCTCTCTCTCTCTCTCTCTCTCTCTCTCTCTCTCTCTCTCTCTCTCTCTCTCTCTGTCTCTCTAAATTGTCTATAGATTACTTCAATGTTGACGACACTTCTAAACTTAAATAATACCACATGACAAAAAAGTCTAATCACGGCACAATCTTTTTATTTTATTTTAATCGACTTAAGTTAGGTTAAATAAAATGAAAAATAAACGTATGACAAAGTGAAACGTTCATGACAACATTTGTGCTGGTCATCTGTCCTGCGCGGCTATTTTTACTGTGTTTTAAACGTTATGTTTTTGACCATCTGGTAGACTCTTTTTAGTTGGCGTGGAGAAATGTTGATTTGATGAAATTGATTAAAATGAACAGGTGTTTACATCTTGCAACGAAAGGGTCAGGGGGCTCTTAATGTCGTTTTTTCTCCACTCTAAAATTAGCTGTATTTACGCGTTAGATGATTTGAAATTTAATGGATCTTGGTCTAACTTGGCAAATAAAAACTTGAAAGCCTATATTAGAATATTATAGCGCAATTAAATTCTAATGTCCATTTAGACGTGCATACGTAAACAAAATGTTTTTTTTTCCCTTATTTCTTGCATAGCAAAACCATTTTGATGTGTTACGTCACAAAATTTTGGTAGCCATGGCATTACCACGACTTAACCTATTTCGCGAAATAATGAATCGCAACTTAACGAGATCTATTTATGTGTTATAAAAATATAATAAATCGATTAATCGATTTAATTTTCTCGATTAATCGAACAAATATGATCAGTACCAGCTCTAAACTTTACATAATGCACTGAACTGTCTTTTTCTTTCTAATATTAGTTATATATAAAAAAAATTGAGCCGTAGATACTTGGGAAAAAATGGATCTTGACAAAACTTGATATACAAAAACTTGTGAGCCAATACTAAAATACTAGGTCGTCCATAAATTACGACACGCATCTAAAAAATGGATGGGGTGGGGTCACACAGTCACACATTTGTGACGACGTTTGAAAGAGTGAATGGATGTTTATGAAATGTGACGTAACATCAAAATGCGCTACTTTAAATAAATTTACCACTTAAATATTTGTTTGCTTTCAATTTATTTAAAGACGTTTCCAATTGCCTCAAAGCATTGTACGATAACAGAGTGCATTGCACTTAATATATACTTAAATGACGAAAACGTGGATTGAAACATCCTACTGCATCATCATCTGATCGCTATAAAACTTTGGAAGATTGTTGAGTACAATCCCAAGATGATAACTTTTTAAAAAAAAAACTTTTTATACATTAACTCATTGGAGAAAAGTGGGGGGGGGGGGGGGGGGGGTGGTGGAAAATATCTTTTCTTCTTTTGTGAGCTATATAAAAATTATTTTAAGCGTTAGTTATACTGTGAAAATGGATGAATCGTGACCAAATTTGGTATACAAAAACTTGAAAGCTCATATTGAAATATGATATGGCATTGATCTCCTAATGTCAATTCCACTATAAATTGTTTTGTTCTTGTGTAAGACATATAAATATTATTAACTTCATTATATCGCTATGAAACTTAGGGAAGTTGTTCAGTACACTCCTGGAAATGTATCTGACATAAAATGTTTGTAAAAAATACAACCTATGGGCAGAAGATCTGATGCTTTCAATTTTTCATCTTTCACCGATTTGCCCCGGGGGCCCTTAGTTTCATTTTTGTCTTTGTTTTTATTTTTATAATACGCTATATACCGGTAAGTATTATTTTATGTATCCTATCGCTATTAAACTTTGCTAAGTTGTTGAGTACATGCAAGAAAATTTGTTTGGCATAAAACGTTTTACGATATAACTGAAAGGAGTTCTAAGGTCTAATATGTCAGGGGTTTTGTATTATTTATTCCGGGTAAAATGTTTTTCAAAGTTTGGATGTTGTGTTAATGAATGGATCTTGACCAAAACTCGTATAAAAACTCGATAGCCTATGATAAAATTGTATAGTTCATTTAACTCCTAATGCCATTTCCTTATGGACAAGAGTCCCAAAATAAGTTTTTTTAAAGCTTCTAAGAATTTATGTTCTAATGGATTTCACACAATCTAAGCACGAATTGATAACAATATCCATCATGAGGCAGATTGAAATTGACATGATTTTGATCTCACATCTTGGTTTCCTTTAGCCCTTGAGGACCATTATTGTCGTTTTTCCTATTATGAGCTATATGAATATTTCAAATATTGGCTACCGACACTTTTCAACTGATCGACAGGAAACTTTGGGTAGTTTCTTGACTATACTTCTGCACAGCCTTATGGCAAATTTTTTGTTGTTGTAAATACCACTTATAGGAGGCTGGAGGCCCAAAAAGTCGTTTTTTTCCCCTTAATTTATGTAATTGGGTTAATGGATGGATCTTGACTAAACTTTAAACAGAAATACGTGACTCTCCATAATAAAAAAAAAAAATACTAATGTGCATTGAACTCCGAGGTTAAAAGTTCCTCCCCCCAGGCCAATTATTAAAAGTTTATTTTCCCTTTTGATTTTACATAGATAGATAGATTAGATAGATAGATGGATTGATAGATTAGATAGACAGACAGACAGACAAACAGACATGCAGACAGACGGACAGACGGGCGGACGGACGGATGGATGGATGGATGGATGGATGGATGGATGGATGGATGGATGGATGGATATATGGATATATGGATATATGGATAGATAGATAGATAGATAGATAGATAGAAAGATAGATAGATAGATAGATAGATAGATAGATAGATAGATAGATAGATAGATAGATAGATAGATAGATAGATAGATAGATAGATAGGTCTATTTGGTTCTTCTGTCTTGGTCCTTTCAATCTCTCATCACACTTATACACCTACTTATTATTTTATTTTTACCCCTTACATTGCTCCTACTTCAATTGGCTTAAATAATTAATCATAATCGGCATCTTTCCGTCTCGCAAGACAATGATGCATCACTTTTGGTTCGGTTTGCATTTCCTCGTGTGGCTGTGCAGTCCTATCCCTGAGTGACAGTCTTTACCACAGCTTTTGCACACGAATTCTGTGCTTCCCAATGTTTTGGCCTTTCTCCTAGCACTTCTTTCTGTAGCCTCCTCCATCATTCGCTCCTTGGCTACTTTGACGCACTCTTTTACAACTGTGCGCAACGTAGATCGGTCTTTTGCCTTACACTCCCTCCCAGTCGTTTGTGTGTATTCTGGCTGCTTTTATGTCCTTTCGGCAGAGATCTTTAAATCGCAGGCGTGGAGATCTTTCTTCATTTTTTCCTATGGGATATCTCATTGTAGGAGGTCCTCGGGATGCGGCCAGGGCTCATTCTTTTAAACTGGCTAAAATAAACAAATGATATAACATACATTGACTCAGTATTAATAAAACTACAAGCTAACGCTAATAAATGACCACAACTGCAATATCTGTAGATCTAAAAACTGTAGATCTAAGTCTATAATACTAAGTACATGTACAATAATAAATTATACAAATATCTGACATACTCAGTTTAACTGACTCATTCTTCTTGCCAATCTTCTTCACGACCACGTCTATCTAATGGCGTGAGTGTGGTGAGAGATAAGGTACCCCCACCGCCCTTATTTTATAGGAGAACAATTTGACGCTAAAACCCAAGCCTCACCCGCACAGCAATCAGATCCCGCTATGGGACAAGGTCTTTTCATACCTCTGAATACTTGAGTCACAGTGTGACGCAAGTGTTGCGTCACTTATGATAGTTTAGCATGTGATAACGTAAGGAACCCAGCGAATCTCAATAGTTCAAAATACAATTTATTGTAAATAAATGTTTACCTCTTTTCTACACCCGCTTACCCCCCCCCCCCCCAACCCCAACAAAATATGATAAACAAAAAAAAATCTCAGAGTACCTAACAGGACCCAGCTAGATAGACCAACCCTGGTTACCACGCATTTGCTGAAGCTAGAACACGGACGATTATACTTTACTTACGATGTCAAGCATCCAGAGGAAGGGAAACAGTCTGAAAAAAAAATTCGTGTATTATCTTCAAGCTCAAATAAAGGACACCATCAATCGATGAGTCTTTAATTAGATCAGGACCCCTATACTCCACCGTGTTATGTCTGATCATTAATTAGCTGGAGAAGTGAAGATAAAATCGTAAACTTGATTTAATAGACGTAAGTTAAATGAAGTCGGTGGCGGTAACTTTGAGTAAGAATTGGGTATAGGCCAAAGGAATGGCCCATGGCTTGGGAAAAAAAATAAGATGAAAGTTACTTTTATTAGGTACCACAAACTGACGGAAAATTGCGTTTTTTCGCCCTGAAGCTACAAATTAACAACTTTTCACTCTCTTTTTTCTATAATATAAAATGATGGTATGCAAATTAAAATTGTATCATTTAAAAGTTTATTTTAAGCCTTTTTTAATATGTTAATGTCTTTGATGACCATTGATGTTGACCTAATTTAAAATATTAAATTTGTCGCTGTAAAACAATCACCATAATGAATGTAAATGACTTATAAAGTCGTTGTATATTTATTAGAACGGCCCAGTACGATTTGAAAGAAAGTTCATCAACCACCCATCCCCTTTAAAATAATAATAATAATAATAAAGGATTGTGCGAAAAGGGGACATAATAAAACAGCTGTTCTCAAAATTTGCGACATCTTTGGTTACGACTTGTTTTAAGTTAGATTTTTTTTAAATGCCACCATAAAAGGACAATAAATAATAATTTTTTTTTATTTTTGAAAGATAAGAAGGTTTCATATTTTCAATTAGTACCATGTTTATGTTTGATTTACTTCTCTATACACATTTTCAGTTACTGTTACTACTGTCAGAAACAGGTATGACCAAACAATCATGGCGGCGCTCACGAATCGTTTACCAGAGTTCTTAAAGCAAGGTTAGAGACTATTTGTTTGTTTGATAATTAGGGACTCAAGTTGTATCGTTCAAACTAGTTTTAAGGCTTCAAAAATATTTCTTTTGTATGTATATAGTTTCAAATTTCGTGTCTTCTATGGAGGAAAAAATTATTATATATTACATAAGTGAATATGAATAAAAACTTATATAAAAAGTAGAGAGGTCAAAGTCCACAAATTATCTGCCTCATCTGTGCTTTACATTATTTACATTAACTGTTGTGAAATAAGTGTATGCTTTTTCAAACTTTTTGTTTATTTTCTATTTCAATTTACAAGTACGGATTTGATTTATGCTGATGGCATTATTTAACTTCAATTTAATAATTATTATTAATTATTATATTTGATGATGATGACATGACATGACTGATTGATTGAGATTTGACTTTGACAAAATTGAAGTTTCATCTACAAACTTTAAATTAAAATAATAAGTTTAATAATTGCTGGAGATTCTTGTCTCTAATAAACCTTATATGAACTAATAGTAATGGAAGTATTGTAGCTTTACAAATATTAATAATTATACTTTTTTTTTTACAAAATGAATGTTGCGAACCAAAATTTGGATTAAATCCTTTGCTATTCAAACCATTTTGATGTTATCATTTTTCTTATCACTTCATGTTCAAAGTCCAAAATTCAAAGATATATTATCTTTAACATAGAAATGAAAGTGAACCACACTTTTTTCTTTTTTTTTTAAATTTACCTTTCAGTTTAATTTTTATGAAATTACCAAATCATTTCTTTACTTTTCTGTAAAAAAAAATTATTTGCTTTACTTATGATAAAATTACTATTTCATACATTTCAATCTTCTCAAGTCAAAACACTATCATTTAATACAGATCTATAGTGTTGATGTTGTTTTTTAATTTAGGAGCATATTTTCTGCGCTGTCAAAGATTATTAGCAACTGATGTGCCAAAAATAACAACACATTACACTATTCATCCCAGAGATAAAGATCCAAGATGGAAAGGTAAACAATTAAACAAAAAACAAAAACAAATATGAATACAAAAAAAATTTATTGTATATAATTGTTCAGAAAAGATGTTTACTTTTAAAGAAATTGTTATTTTTAAAATGGTCATTACCCATACAGATACAAATATGGAGAGATTTGCAGACACTGCAGATGTTGTTATAGTTGGTGGAGGACCTTCTGGCCTCACTGCTGCCATTAAACTCAAACAACTCGCAAATGCCAATGGAAAAGAAATCAGAGTTTGTGTGGTGGAAAAAGCTTCTGAAATGGGTAAATTGTACTTGTCCCTTAGTAGCGAGGTGTAATGGAGGATAGTTAACTCTAAACCTTATTAATTCATTTAAAAATAACTTTTAAGTTTGGATTACTTCAGTATGAGAGCATGAAAGTATGGCAAGTTTTGATACAATAAAGTTATGATCTTTATTGAAGTATTTGTTTTTGCATTCTAAATAACCCTCTTTGTCAAACATTATTTGATTTAAAGGTGGCCATACCTTATCAGGAGCTTGTCTGGAGCCTAGGACACTTAATGAACTGTTCCCAAACTGGAAAGAAATGGAGGTTATGATTAACTTGTGCTTTTAGATTAAATGGGGTCCATATTTTTTTCTTTCAATTTTATTTTTAAAGCAGTTTGGTAAATAATTAAATGAAATTATGTAAATCTAAAATAAAACATTCATATTGAGTATTACAGATGTTATGGACTAGAAAAATTCTTTGAACCAGTGTTTGTTGCCTATATACAATTTCTGCCATTTAATTGGTTTTTTTTTAAATTCCAAGACCTTTTTTGTATTTAAGTTATGTGCCTATCCAAAATTAAAACAAATAGTATTTAACATTCAATAAAATTGATTAATATACTTATGTCATCTGTTCTTCCCCTTAAAGGCTCATGTACACATGTAATTTTTAATTTCTGTTACTATTACTTTTAAAAAAACATAATGACTTGTTATTTATTACTTTTCAGACACCCATAACACAAGAAGTTACGTCTGACAAATTTTATTTTTTAACAAAGCGCTCAAGAATTCCAGTTCCAATTTTACCTGGTTAGTTGGGTTTTTTTTAAAATATGCAATCCAAATCTATATATTTTCTTGTTCAATTACTTGATCCTTGAATAAAGTTATTGCTCTCTCTTGTGAAAAGAATTAGGTTTGGTTTTTAATTTCACTTGTCTAGCTTGTTAACAACCAATGAGATCACTTAATGTGTTATAAATGCTGTTCTATCCTAACTAGAAAAATTATATTCTCTCTTTTAGTCATCACAAGTATTTGACTTTATGCTTATTTTTTTGTTTTTATTTTAAGGATTTTATTTTGAAATTCAATTTTATATTAATTGTTGATTAGGGATGCCCATCCAGAATCATGGCAACTATATAATACGTCTGGGTAAATTTGTGAGATGGCTGGCTCAGCAGGCAGAGAATTTAGGAGTGGAGTTATACCCAGGGACTGCAGCAAGTGAAGTAAGGTTGTCTATAAGTGGCCAAACCCTTTTAATTGTAATCTGAATGACTTAATATTTTGACTCAAGTTGAATAATATAAATAGAGCTGTCTTGAACTCAATATAAATTTTTCATGTACTTTTATTAAAAACTACTTTGGCTTCTTGAGATTGCATTTCATTTACTATGGTGGATGGTCAAAAACTTAACCCTTTTAAAGGTTTTAAAATAACTTGGATACATTTATTTAAAAGATAGCACCAAAACATCAACAAATTAATATTTGAGTTTTTCTATTTAACTCTTCCAAAGAACTTCATACCTTAGGGGAAATGTGAAACAACCACCACCGCCGCTTTCATGCTCTCAACCAATTTGTCTCCCCTCCCTCTAAATGTTTCCTCCTCTTTCTTCCTACGCCATTCACCCTTTACACTCAAGCATGAACTGCTTTTAACTTTTACTTGCGCACCTAAAATTTGGGATTCTCATCTTGACACCTGCTAAATAATTTTTTATACATTTGTAAAATGAATACTAGCCAGTGAGGGATTAAACAATAAATTCAAGAAGAATTTACGGTTAAGCAGTTTTACAAATTTTTCCCATCTAGGTTCTCTACCATGAAGATGGCAGCGTGAAAGGAATAGCTACTAATGACGTAGGGATAGCTAAGGATGGGTCCCCAAAGGTAAGAGTGATCTGGTTTAAAGTTTGTTTTTTTGTTGTTGTTTTTTTTAAATTATGAAAGATTTTTTAGTCGGCTTGTATTAAAAAAATTTTTTTTATGTTTGACTCTTTTAGGACTCCTTTCAAAGAGGCATGGAGCTGCATGCCAAAGTGACGATGTTTGGAGAAGGTTGCCATGGGCACTTGTCAAAAACATTGTTCAAACAGTTCAACCTGCGGCAGAACTGTGACCCTCAAACTTATGGTATTGGTTTGAAGGAACTCTGGGAGGTTGACCCAGCCTTACACAGACCTGGCAGGGTAGAGCACTCTGTTGGGTGGCCTTTTGTAAGTTCTTGAAGTAATTGTTTCCCATCTTTTGTAGAAATTAGCTATTTATTTTAAAACTAAACTACTTAATGTTGTGTATTAGAATTTACTAGTCATTTCTTTTTATTTTTTATAAACATTTCCCTATTTTTTTAGATGCGTTGTACACAATTTGTTGCTGTTTCAGGACAAAAACACTTATGGTGGCTCTTTTCTCTACCACTTGAAAGATGATGGAGCACCTTTGGTCTCTGTTGGCATAGTTGTAAGAGACTTTAAATATATTTTTTTTTTCTTTTTGTCTGCTCAAGATTTTTGGTTTGATTCAATTCAAAAGTCAGTTAATTGATTTTAAAATAACCTACTGAGTAGAATTTTCCCTTTTGTAACACTTTTATCTTACTTTAGGTTGGTTTAGACTATGCAAATCCGTATTTGAGCCCATTCCTGGAGCTGCAGAGGTTCAAAACTCACCCAAGCAACATCAAATTATTTCAAACTGGCAAAAGAATAGGCTATGGGGCAAGAGCACTCAATGAAGGTGGCTACCAGGTAATGCCTTAGCAATTATTTTTGAAATTACTTTCCCACACAGAATGAAGCAAATGTACATTTGGTTCCATTATTGTATACTCAGCTTAGATCATCGTGTGAGTTTTTAAACTGTGTGGGACATCTTATATAATCTGGGTTCTATGCTATGTTAAACAAGGGTTTCCTGTTAATTTTCACTTGTCTTTGAGGTCGTTTTCATGCACTAATAACAAAACCTAACAGTATACAGGGGCATTGTTATGTTAAGGGGAGGTGCGGGTCAAAATTTGGCAAGAAATTACATTTTTAAGGATTTCTAGTTTTTGATTTATTTGGTTTCTAAAGCGATTTTTTAAATATAAATCACATTAAAAATGTTATGATAATGTATTAGAACATATTTTAAAATATTATTTTATTAACCCTATAAGGGGGTGTAAAGTCGTATTTTGATACAAAATACAGTATTTTTACAGTCTCCATTCAAGTACTTGAAATCATCCAACCCTATCGAATGTGCTATCAATGGAAACCTGGATTTCTCTAGATTTAGATGAATATAAATTCCCGACCAATCAAAATTTACCCAATCTTGCATTTGTTGATTCGCGTTCAAAAAATGACACTTTCTTGACCTACTTATGGGGTTTCCGCATTTTGTATGCATAACCCTTGACCTTTCAATAAATCAAGGATTTTGATTGGTTATTGCTGTGGAAATTACTTTAGACTACATGTACATCCGTTTCTACGTAAACAATATCATATTCCAGGAACAATAGCAACGAAGATTGTTATTTATTTTGTAGAAAAAATGTTCAGATAAACTATTTTCATATAATAAAATTCAGAGTTTTGTGCTATAGCACAATGCTATTATATTACCATGTAAACTATTTCCTAATCGATCACTTTAGCGTGAAATACGTAAATATGAAGGTGGGTTTTGTATTCTCATCACTCAGACTAGGTCTAAAACTAACTACAACTTATAATAATATAAGTCTAAAGCGTCTTAGTACTCTATGCGTCCATTCCAATAGTAATAATAAGAACATACAACGTTCATGTAATAAAAGCAAAATTAATAGCTACTGTGCTAAATTTTACTCTAATAATTTTAAAAATATTCTATGAGCTAGCGTATTTTTGTCACTAGAACTAGTAATACTAGTAATAGCAGTAATAGTATTAGTATTTACTAGAGATAATAAGACTAAGACAAGATATGCATTGGACAGAATTAATAATCAATAAATAAAACTAGACCTGGATTATTATTTAACTTTAACCCGTGCTCTTGCTAGGATACATCTGTAGATAGTACATAAAAGATAACCCTGACAAAAAAAGAAGTTTATTTCTCTCCAACACAGGCCCAAGCCCAAGCACTTTCAATTTGAAATCTATTTATTGTGAATTCAATTCAATTTTATTGAAGTCAAAGTGTATAAATCTTAGTATTCCAAGTGTTAAAAAATAACTTAAGATCTACATTTATGTGTGCAATGAAAATTCAGCTTTGGGATTGAGACCGTAAAGTAATTTTGAGCTAAAAATGAAATAACTCCACGAAGCAGCAAAAATTACAGGCATATAAAAGTAAAATACTTTGAAGGGACACTAAGGAAAAGATTAGGGGAGCTAGAAAGTAATGTGTAAGATCGAGCTTAAGCTACTAGATGGTTTTATGTACAGTAATTATACAAAATAATATTTTAATTTAATATTTTCTAGAAATTTTGTCGTTTTTTCAGTTTTCTCGCTTTTGATGTTTTTGATCACTTAAACCCTTATAACTTTTTAATTAATTGAGCAAATTACTCCATATTTTTTCTATGTGATCTTTAGACACAAATAAAGATTTGAATAACCTAACTTTTTGATAACTGCCTTACAAAGGAAAATACAGATAAAAATATATCCCATAACCCATAATTTTGACCTAAATAATGGAGACCATTTTTGTGAATTTTTATTTTCTAAACTAGAGCATGTATAGAAAAGTCCCGTTATTCAAAGTTTTATAACATGATAAAATATCTATATTTTAAATTTGAAAGCAATAACTATTAATTTTAAAAAGCCTTAGCGTTTTGAAATTTACCCTAAAAAAACCAAATGGCGGATGTTTATTTCAGTTTCCATGGAAACCAAAAAGTTTTTTGAAAAAAAATGAGTGTATTTTATATCTATTGTTATAACCTTTAAGAATATTTTATTTAAAATCACTCAGAACGCTATATACAAATTTTAGAATTTTGACCCACACCTCCCCTTAAACAACTACAACCTAACTCAGGAAGGCCTGACTGCAAGTCAAAATAAATTAAAATCATAGCACCATAAATTGCTGCAGCCTATAAATTGCTGAATGCTGCTGCACATAAATTGCTGGTTGCTGTAACAGGCAGTAAATAAATTGCTGTAACCTCCAAAATATAACTTCAAACTTGAGTTTTAAAAAATGGTTATACAGATTCATTTACTTGTGTTATAAGGTCAAAAAAATCTTTTTTCATCGTTGCCTCCTTGTATTCATTTGTCCAGAGTATACCAAAGTTGACTTTCCCTGGTGGCTGTCTTATTGGCTGTAGTCCAGGGTTTCTCAACCTGCCTAAGATAAAAGGAATACACAATGCCATGAAGAGTGGCTTGGTAGCTGCTGAGGCTGTTTATGACACCATCACAGATGAAAACCAATCATCCAGTTCCAAAACTGCTGGTAATATTCTAACTGATATATATATATATATATAACTAACTAATATATATATATATAATATATCTACTATTTAATGGTGGAAAATTCTCACTTATTTGAATAATGTGTCATTTTGTTTATCTTCAACTTATTAAAAGGTATTACATTATTTATACAGGTTTAGAACCAGTCTCCTATGAGGAGAGAATGAGGGCAACTTGGACATGGGCTGAGCTGAAATCAGTCAGAAATGTCAGGCCATCTTTTCACACACCTCTAGGACTATACACTGGTGTTTTATACACTGGAGTTGTGTATTATTTGTTGAGGGGCAAGGAACCGTTTACATGGTCCAATGGAAGTATGTTGAGTTACAGTTTGGTAAAACAAAAATAACATTGTGTTGACTTGAGATACTTGCTTTTCCTGATATACATTGGCTCCTGTTTTTGTTTTTAACTTTCTATAATTTTTTTTTTATCATTCCTTCACTGTGTCTTCAGACATTTATGAGAGTTACAAAAATAAAATTTACATTGTTAAAGATTTTACAAATACTAAATGGGAGATTTAAAATAGACTAACCAAACTATAAGTAATTTTCCCAAAAATGGTTTTTAAAACATTTTGGACCCAATGAAAAAATATTGGAGATCTCTGCAGATGGTTTAACTTTTTTTTTTTTTTTCCATTTTTAAATAAATAAATTACTCTTCAGTTCCAGATCACGAGAGGCTTAGGCCAGCCAAAGAATGCAAGCCCATCGTCTATCCAAAACCGGATAACGTGGTCACCTTTGACCTGTTGTCTTCTGTGGCATTGACCGGCACCAACCATGACCATGATGAGCCTCCCCACCTGACACTGAAAGATGACAGCATTCCCATGGCTAGAAACTTTGCCATCTATGATGGACCTGAACAGAGGTTCTGTCCAGCTGGTGAGATCATTGTTTCACTCTTAAATTGTTAAGGCACAAATAGGGCTGAACCAATACCCGGTTTGGATACTCGGTATTGGCCGATTTTCGTACACTCGGAAATACTTGGCATCAGCCGCTTAAGTGATGCCGATGCCGTGTATTACATAATTGCTTCAACAATAGAAAAGATGCACACAGAATCGCATTTCTAAAACGTTTAGTTTTATAGAATAGAATAACAAAATGTACCGTGTGCAGACTTGTTGTCATTGACAACCATTCATCCTTCAACCGAAATTGACTCTATTACTATTGTTTGTACTTATTGTTTCATTCATAAAACTGGCCATGTGCAAGAGCCATTTAATTATTGGTTAGCATTAATTATGAGTCAAAGTTGAAGGTTTGAAGGGAGTTCCTAATTTATTTGTACTTTTTTATAGAGGAGAGTTCGCTTTTGTCATTATTCATGTGTAGGTCATAATCTGAACTTGTAAACACATCAGAAACTTCTTTTAAAGATAAATTTTACTGTTTAAAAAAGTTAAATTAGTTATTGATAAAGTATATTTAAAAAAATAATTAATAAATAAATAACAATTTTTTTTATAGCATAGATCCTGAAAATAAAATCATTATTAAAATCAGATAAAAAATGTGTGACGCACTCAGTGGAATTGAGGTCACAAAAAGTCGGTTAATAGTAGGGTTGACTGGATTCAAACAGAATTATGAAGTGAAAGCTGGGCGGATCTAGATATGTAAAAGTGGCTGGATTTAGGATTTGCCAGAGCAGGAGCTATTATATTTATATATATTTATCGCAAAAGCGGCTAGTCGGATTTATGAAGTAAAATTTTTCAAGAGCCGAAGCGGTAGCCAGATTTGTAAAAATGGCCGAATTTGCCAGGGCCAAAATCCGGTACACCCCTTTTTAATAGTGGGTTAATACTTCTTCAAGTACTTGGTATCGGTACTCAGTATTGGCAAATTATGGCTGCCACTACTCGGTACTCAGCAAAAAATCATACTTGGTACACCCCTTGTCACAAATTGATGAGATGCTTTGTGTCTACATGACTATTTTACATTCTAACATAACTACTATCGATGTCATCAATACTTGCATTTAAAATGCCTAATTTTATTTATAGATTCAGGCTTTGAACTGCTATTGAAAATTAGAAAAATATAAAAATTTATATTAATAGTTAATAAATACTGTTAAATAATCCAATCTCTCTTTGAATTTATTTAAGTCTATATTCTTACAATTTTTAAATTGGTAGTTTTTATCTTTTACAAAACTCAATAATTTATTAAAATCAATCTTCTGTTTTATAAAACGTATTATATTTAAAAGAAAGCATTATAACAGAATTCAAATGAAAAATAGTCATAGGCGTGACTGCTGATTTTGAATATAGTTTCTTGCTTTTAAAAATATTAAGTTGTTTGGTCAAAGATATTTTATTTACTTTATATATATATATCCCAAACAAATTAATGGTTTAATTTGGTAAAAATTTACATTCAAATACTTATATTACCCTCAGGTGTATATGAGTATGTGGAGAAAGAAGATGGCTCAGGCCATCGGCTACAAATCAATGCCCAGAACTGCATTCATTGTAAGACTTGTGACATCAAGGACCCCAGCCAGAACATCAACTGGGTGTGTCCCCAGGGAGGGGAGGGCCCTGCCTACAACGGCATGTAAACCGTTACAAATGTTGAACTCTGCTACAGCTTGTTGCGATCAGCTCCCAGGGATAATTGTACAGTTAGCTCAGTTAATTTTCTGCTATGTAGAAAATATTGGCTTGAAAGGGTCACAAGTGTGCTGGTGTCTGTGGCTTCATCAAGTTTTATTTAACAGTGGTGTGTGTTTTATGATCAAGTCATAATATTAAGTTGGTTTATTTATGCATTTTTAAAAAGTGTTTCTTACAATGAAATATAATAATGTGAGCGAACCTTAATATCTATATCATATAAATATTTCTTTAATTCCTTACAGAGGAATGCACTTGTACATTTTTTTAGCCCTGTGCGCTTTTGTTAAAATCATCATCTCAACCCTGGCTATAATTAATAATCATTTGGAAAGAATTCATCAAAACATCAGCAGAAGATGTCATCGTATCATTGTAACCAAGAGCCTAAATGACACTCTTATTTGCTAGCTCAGACAGTAACTTTGAGTAGAGCATGTGTCATTTGTCTAGTCTCAATTCAAAGTGCAGCTGATCATTGCTGAAATTGTAATCAAGTTTACTTGCTTTAATAAAAAAATTAAAAATCTACTCTGAATGCACACTATATTATTCTCAGAATAAACTGTTACCAGTGAACTCCAAGTTGTTATCAAAATTGAAATTTTATCAATTTCTTCAAAGCATTATTTTTTTAAGATCAAATTTGATTTCCATTCTGATGGATATTTTAAAAGAATAATAATACTTCTGGCATTTCACCACCTAAATGGGATATGGTGGTTGAGTGGCAAGCGTGCTCGACTGGCATACCGATGGTCACGAGTTCGAATCCATGCGAAGGCAAGGATTTGTTCCTGTTGCCTAAGGAGTCCCTGAGTCACCAAGCTCCAAAATGGGTACCTAACTATCAATAATTTAGCGGCTGGGTAATGCGTGGAACCCTCATAGCCGTGGCCTGTGACCGCTGCATCACTTGCCAACAAATCATCTGTCATGGTCTGTGGACGCAATTATCTTCTGCATAGAAGGAGCGTCTGTATATCTAAGATAAGATAAATGTAGGAATGTCAGTTGTAACATTTTGAACCTGACATGTCGGGCATTTTAAATTTAAACAAATAAATTTAATTTCTTTCTACCCTCCCCTCCCCTGACTCCATAGCTTGTAAAGAGTAGCATGTGCAGTGGTTAGGGTTTTTAAAAAATAGTGTTTAGCAACATTTCCTGCAGAAAAATTTCTTTATTTTGTGTTGGCGATGCAGGATAAATTAACAAAAGTTAACACACAATCTGAACCTAAATTTTAGATTTGTATTGTATTTTGCACAGGTCCATTTAAGAGCAGTTGTGTGATAATTGCTAATTCATTTCGTCTTGTTTACCTATCATAAAGTTATACATTAAATTATTATAATTTTTTTGTTTACTTGTGTCAGTGTTATTTTATTGAAACCTTTGGGGTTTTGCCACATGTTCTTGCAAATATAATTTCAGCTCAATAATCTAGTGTTTTTCAAATGCTGGCTTTACATTTCATTGTCCCCATGTGGTACAGAGTGATGTAATTGTAAAACAAAAAAATTTGTGAAAGGTATCCAACCCAATAAATGTTTAAAAATTCACATGAGCATTGATAAATATTTAACAAATTGTTTGTGTGGTATATCATATTTTAATGATCTTTTACCACTTCAAAATTGTGACCTTTCAAGTTTCGCTTTAAGTAAGGTCACTTATTACCCAACGATTTTTACTCTGTCCAGTAAATATTCCATTTGATGATTTTTGACGTGTAAAGCTCATTCCTCAGATTTTCAAACCATGCTCTGATGATGATATTTTCTACTACACATAAATACTTTGTACGTATGCCATCATTGTTTGCACCATTTCTGTGATGTAGAAATCATGGCAGAAAATCAAAACTGAATATTTAACAAAAGACAGAAATAAAAATCTTACAATGAGCTTCACATAGATAAATAGCCTCTTAAATTTCTTGATACAAAATAAGAATATAGTCTTGGCTTCAAATTGCTTAAGCTTCAATTTTATAACTGTCTAACCTATTGTTCGTTTTTAAAATTTATCTTTTAATTGTTACAAAAAAATTATATTATATTTTTTTATTAGATTTTTTTAACTATGGGGAAATATATTAAGCCTCTTACATATTTAGTATTTGTTCTTTGGCTACCAAGCAAAGCATTATCGCTTAGTTTTAAGACTGAGGATACCATGGGGAAAATGACAACTTGATATTTAAATATCATTATGAAAATAAGGAATGTTCCTTGAGGTTACTTTGGAGAATATTCAATCAGCTGCATCAATTGACATTGTAGAATAAATAGTGGTGATTGGTTAAAACATTTTAAACAACTTGGCAACTTTCGAGAGTGTATTACTACAGTTTGACAACAACAAAAAAGTAATATTCCTTATTTAACTACTATCTTAGATTGAAACATGACACGGTTGATGGTTACCATAAAACTTGGTTAAAGTCATCGAGCAATCTTGTATGTCTTGGAGCTGCGAGTTGTCTTATTGAGTTAATTCATGACAAAAAAACTTGCAACTCATGTGTTTGAATGAAGTAAAACAATTAGACAATACAAATATTTTATTGTTGCGAACAAATTGATACGTATGCTGAGTATAAATGTTTTAAGACTTGCAAAATAGGATTCAATATTATTTGGTTAATTTAGTTAATTTTCCAATAAAGTGATGTGTTTTTAATAAAATTGTCTAAATAAATTTTATTTATTGCCTTTATTAACTTTATAGCAATGACTTTTGTTGTTTTTTTCCTATAAAATATTATGTGAAGCATTACAAAAATATTGTCCTGTCAACAGGCCTTCTGAGTTTTGTCAATTTTTAAATCCTTTTTATTAACCTCATTGTCATCTCCTCGTCCGTACCGCGGAAAAACAAAAGTAAAAAAAAACCATTTCCCGTGATGCTATCGAGCTGAAATTTTGCACTTAGACTCGTGTTACCTAAAAATGCATTGTATCAAAATTTCAGATCGATCGAATGTAGTGTAATTAAATTAATGCACTTTTAGTTTATCTCTATATAAATATATAATAGTTGTCTGTTGTTGTTGACATCCACGAGTTTGCAGAGTTCACTTCAACAATCGGTGACCACACCCCCACCCGTCCCCATTGTAGAGCATTTGGGAGTTAAGTCACTTTCAGTCTGTAAATGTTTGTTTTGAATGTAATCAGTAATTTTAGTTCTGTCACGTATATAAAGGATTTAAAGTCAAAAACTTTTTTTTTCATGTTTTTTTACATCATAATTTCAAAGTTATAGGACTATTTTCATGATCAATTTAACTTTGAAATTTAAATCTTGATTGTATGGTGGGACAAATGATGTTTGGGTTATGGTCTGTTAGGAGCTTATGTGTATGATTGGCTTCATGGTTGCAGAATGAAAGCCTTTTGTTATATCTTGGTAACTAATGGCATGTGTGAATGAACGACCTGCCAATTACTAATCAACTTAGAAGTGCTTATTTGCACTCGTCTTGTGCTTGTTCTGGTAAATAATATATATAAATAGAGAGGGTGGATTGAAATTCTTCTGCGGAATCCGTTCGCTCATTAGAGCATGTTTCGAAATGCAGTTGTACATTTTTATCAGGATAGTGGCAAGGTGACGTCACATCAGTGTGATAAGGTGGCTGTGAAATTTCTGTGGACATACCGTCGTTATCAATAGATGGCACCAGAAAGTCATCACACGTGAGGCAATAGAACTTCGTAGTGGCCATGATCGGATGGACCGATAAAAAGCAGGTATAGACAAATGTTGACCGGGATTGTAAACTCGAGGAAAGATACGAGGGCGTTCTCGCAAGTAGATGATGATACTGGCGTGAAGTATTTCGAACATCGCGATAATTTCTGCCTCGCCACCATATACTCCATAAGTATTCATGTATTGAACGTAATGTTGAGGGAAGTGTGAATAGATAAGATAGATTGATGGATGGATAGATAGATATATATAGAGATAGATAGATATGGACTGTCGTGGAGACCTAAGTGTGAGCAATTGTGAATTGTGTGGTTAGGGACACTTCAGAGCCGTCTTTACATCGTTTTGGGCCCCTGGGCTTTGGGTTTGCGGATTGATTAGTTGGCACGTAACTATAGGTGTACTCGTGTTTAGTGTCTCTATCTACTCTCACTCCTTTACTCTAATCTTCACACAGTACACAGTCTTGGTGAATTATTATTCAAACACTAAAACTCCAAGACGGAATGCACAATTAAATTTTGTTTAATTCCTTAACTTCTTTAACTATCTCTATTCTAAATAACTCTCGTCCCTAACTCAGTGTGTTCCTAACTCAGTCCCTATTCCTATCTCTGTCGGGTCCGTGTGTATCTCCCCCTGTGTTCGTCCGTGTGTCCGCTTTAATACCCGTCAGTCTCCGCCCCCAAATTCCCATTGTCCGAAGTCAACTGTCAATCATTGTACAACGCCCCATAAGACACGGTCAAGCTGGTTTGACGTAACCAATCTCTGGCGAGACTTCCACCGCCAGGCCAGCAGGCCCGTGTGTTACGGCGTGAGTTCACACCTTCGTCCAGTCCCGTGGTCAGTCACCGCCCTCATCAAAGGATCCAAGGTTGGCGTAAGTCGCCGTCCATATCAAATGATACAAGGTTGGCCTCGTTCCTCGCCCGTAGCCGTCCAGCTTCAAAGGACACCGTCTCTCTGAGCGCCGACAATTCGCCCCCAGGGCTTCCACAATTCTGCCGTGGTATGTCTCTATATATTATTCATTCCTAAATGTGACAATTCTTGCTTTGTACTCCAGTATTTGTTCCATTGGTGTTATTGTATTGCAAAACCACAGTGGATTCATTTGGAATTTGAGGCAATATGTAAATGCTTCATTTTCATATGATATTCTCAGAGAACTGGGTCATACTTTGCAAGCAGATTTTCATTTCCAAAAGAATCTTATATTTTGACTTGAACTGTCCTCTCTGTGTATGGCCACGAAGAGACGAATTATGCCAAACATTCAAGAGGTAATAACGTTTAGCCACTTTTTAAAATGTTTCCACATGTGGAAGAACATCAGCAGTCCCGAGCCTGCGCTCTTCATGGGGCTTCCCGGAAAACCCCCTCAGCCCTCTGCCCCCCCAAGGGACGTAAAGACTGAG